>CAJNSZ010001169.1:0-12126 GCA_905329745.1 Rotaria sp. Silwood2 | reverse complement strand
ACCCCCCCTCAGGGATGGCCTGGTCAAAAATCACCATTTTTTTGATAACTCAGCCATTTCTCGACGGATCCTTTTCATCTTCGAACTCGACCGAGATATTCTAAAGACTGTGCTGTGTAGAAAATTTCATCACGATCCGACTCTCCTTTCGAAAGTTATCGGATAAACGGACGGACGGACACACTGACCGATTTTAGTAGTGTACTCACTTTTTGAGTACACAATGATCAATGGTGCTGGTTCTATCACACTGTCGTCTTCCCAGGGCTATCCACACACGACACATACAATAGCCCCTATTGAGAAGGTTAAAAACCGTTTATGTCAAAAACAACCAGCGTCTACAAGAAAATTAGCTGAATAAATGAATATTTCTAGGAGTATATACAGCGGATACTCCGTGAATATCTTGACTGTAAGCCATACAAAAAGATAAAACAACCTAAGCTAGCTAATCTTCAAAAAAAAAATAAGAGGGTTACGTTTGCTAATTGGATGTTAAATAACTGCTGCAAATATGACACTAAAAAGATGACTTTTCGCAGATGAAAAGGTTTTTGACCTTGACGGCATATATAATTCACAAAACGGCTGAGTATGGACTGCCAGTAGAGAAGAAGCTGATAGAAAAGGTCGTTTTCATCAGAAGACCGAATATCCAGAAAGTGATGGTGTGGTTGGGCACATGTGCTGAAGACTTAACAATACCAGTCATTTTGGGAAACGGAACGGTGAATGCAGAGGTTTACATCAATGTAGTCCGTCCAAAAGCTCTCGAATGTGGTGATAAAATGTTAAGGAGCAATTGGACTTACCAACATGATGGTGCTAGACCTCACATACACTATCTTGCAGAAAAATGATTTGCCAAACATTTTCCTAATTTCACCCTCAAGAATCATGACCACCCGATTCAACCGATTAATGCCACTTGGACTACAGTTCATGGAACGAACTGGCTCAATGCATGAATTGGAATTGAATAACAATAAAAGCAACGTGGATTGAAGAGATAAAGCGTTTCGTCACAAAAACATGAGATGAAAAGTAATGAGGGAAACTGTATTCATTAAATGAAATATACTTTGTGTGCAGAATTTAAAGTGCCTCCTTTGATAAAATAGCATTTTTTTTCGCTGAAAAATAGAGAAGAAATATTACAAATACTGATGGTGTAATTTATTCTACGCAATCCCTTATCATTTAGATACTCCGGCCTAATTCTATTTTATATATTAGAAGAAACAGATGTGCCCGAAAGAGCAGTATTGTACTGTTAGTAATCGAATTCAATATCGTATTCTGTATCTTTTCAGAATTCGATGCTTTAAAAATGTGTCGAATAATATGTGAAATAATAAAAATAATACATCTTGCTATTCCACATACTTGCCATCGGTTTTTACCGTCTGAGACATAGTTGTTGCCAACAAAGTAATACTAAACTTCGAAATGAAAGAATAATTTTGTTGTTGCTACGAAGAACGTTACATTCACTCACAATTCTCTTTAATGTTGTTTTTATTTGCTTGGAAAAAACATCATATTTGAAATCTTTTTTTGTACATACTAACATACGAAAGGAAGAAAGAGTAAACAGAGACCACTGAAGAAAAAATCGGTTGCTGAGTATTTTGAGTTGACTGAAGTAAATAGATGGCAAGCAACGAATTTCAAGCAACAGGGTGTGGGTGTGAGTGTTGTTCCTTTCTATGCAGGCACGCTCACAAACCCACACTCAAATAACCGATCTTGAAAATTTATTCAATATACATCAATGTAATCTAACCTTGAAAGTGTACTTTTGTTGATTTGCTTTATTTAATCAAAGGTCAAATTTCTATAGTGGTATTATTGTAATTAAATCTTATTATGAATATTTCTTCTAGCTATGCATCGTGAACAATATCTACTTGTGAATGGTTATTCAACAAATTCTTGAGGTTGGGGCGGTGAAGATGATGATATGTATGCTCGTATTGTTAGTGAACGTCTGAAAGTTGAATGCCCACTAGCATCTATAGCACGATATAAAATGTTTAAACAATTAAATTCTGCTGGTATGAATGTTTTACGTACAGCAGAAAGTCGTATTGATTCAGATGATCTCAATAATGTTAAATATAAATTGTTAAATACAACCTTTTATCATCTTTATACTCATTTTTTATTTGATGTTGGAGAATAACCAAATTAACTCATATATTTAGTTATTAATTTAATTTTATACTTTCGTTTTAGTTTTTTTATGTAAAGAAGAAAAAGGTTATGTTTCAAGATTAACTTTTTTTGCTTTGACAATTGATATTAGTTAAAGACAGAGACTCTAGAACAAGAAACATATTAAACAGAAAGAATACTGCATTGACTTTCATTTGTTCCATCATTACAATGTGATTTTGTCCATCACATTAAGGTTGTTTTGCTACACAATTCTTATTTTTACATTGAAAAAAAACGAGATTTTGAGGACATGAAGTAATGACTAAATTTGAAAACAATCATTAAATAATCACGTAAACGAAAAGAACTATACTTTGAAAATAAAATGCCATTGCAGCTTGAAATCCAGATGATTCAATAGCTGAATTAATTGTAAATATCATTGATAATTGTGATGTGGGTGTGGGTGTGTATCTTCTCTTCATCCACACCCACACCCACTCACACCCACACCCATCCACACCCTCTGTTGCATTAATAAGAAATGTGACATTTTGTACAGAAATAAAATGAGTATTGATTAATAAAAATTGGAAGTGTATGCGTAGATCAACAGAAAATTCGCAGCGACAACCATCGAGTACATCATATTGTTCACAACTTATTGTCAATACTTTTGGATCAATGTTTATATATAACACCTTAAAGGTTGAATAACAATCGAACTTGAATTACCTTTAAATAAAAATAGTTATTCTAGGAGAGCTTTCACAATACCACGAATTAACAAATCTTTACATACTTAATAACTATCTAGACAAAGCCACTGGTCATATAATGTGCTAGTTTTGAACAATCGTTTGACTGATTACAATTTCTTGACATTATAATACTATCTCGTTAAATATTATTGACCCATTTAATTTAATTGGACTTCACTTACTCTTTAAAGTTGCCCTGCAGATTAAATCTAGATTTTAAACATCATCCGAAAGAGCAGAATTAAATCGATCTTTCCGATGATACTTCTTTGTGCAATATTCGTATATCAAATGGGTTACAACAGCTTAATCTTTTCATGAGTTGAAGACATCTAAATATGACAGATATTGCTTTTTCAATTTATAAATAATCTTTCGAAATTGAATTTTTTCACTTTTTAAGATTGTTTGCATAAACATGACAAGCAGTATACGATAATACTTCGTCCGTATCTACCGAACAGAATATTATTACATATTTGTCATTGTAATAGTATAATATTAGACTGAAAATTTAAAACTTTAATCAAGACAAGGATGAAGTATAACAATCGATTCTTTTCGTTTCTCTTTTCTTTCCAATATATCAAGTAAGAGTAACTACAGAAATATAAAGTGCAGAACTATAAAAGTCGATCATAGTCGTATAATATGATTGTCAAATGATACTATTATTATTGTAAGTTCATAGACGAAGTACTCAAAATATAGACTATCGTAAGCATGTTAAAAAGCAATAGAGACTTGTATATAAGGAATTTATGATTGTATTTACTAATGCAATTCATGAAGAACACATTAATGAATATATACTGCCGAAAATTTACTCAACAAAAAAGAAATCAATCAGATTAAGTTTTGATTTTTCTATGTAGTCTTCTCCATATTTTAAAAAACTTAGTAAATATGGACTACAGCAGATGTTATGTACACTAATATTTGATATTCACATAGGTTTGATTATTGTCTTCTTATTATCGATCATTATTTTTCTTGAATGTTAAATGCCTTGAGAAAGACACTTTAGCTTTCGAGAAAAACTATCATAACTATTAAAAATGTGTCTAGAGACAAAATTTCACATGAAAAAAAAAAATCTTTTTTTCTTTTGAAAGTTTTCAGAACTCTCTTGTCTATAGAAATTTTTAACCCTGCTCTTGGTATCAAACTATTGAATTTTATTTATTTTTCAAAAGAACAAAATTTCTAATGACTAAGAAAAATATCAACAGAAATAATTTCCACATTTTTATTTTTCATAATCGTGTTGATTGATTTAATAATGTCGAAGTAGTATCATTATTATTTCGAATTTCTTCCATACATTCAAATAAATCTTTTGCGAATGCATCAGAAACATTATGATAATTTCGAAGATGAGATTTTAATGCATTCAATGAAATTTTATGACATCGACATTGTACCTTTGATTCAATTGGTTGAGTAAGTCCTGGTAAACGAATTCGTTTCTTAGTAAATGGACATGAAACTTTACATAAATCATAAACTACATTCTCATTTTCATCAAATAATTTTGCTATTTCAGGTTCTTTATTATCGATAATAGCTCGTATTAAACGTCGAGCATAATATGGTTTTAATCTATGCTTGTCAATAAAATGGTTATATAATCTGATTGGACGAGTTTTCGTATGCTCACAAAATTTCATAGAATGTTTTCCTTGAGTAAGACCATATGCACCATCAAATGTTAATGGACATTGACCAATTACAGTTGTAATTCCTTTTCGTTTTTCTTTATTCACATCTTGATCCTAAAAAGTTAAATGAATATTTATGAAGAATTACTCTTTGAAATTAATGAGCTAATTCAATTATTAGTCAGTAAAAATCTAGAAATGCTCAGAAAAAAAAACATTTCATAGAATTTCAAGTTAGAAATCTTTTAAAACAAAGATTTTTCTATAAGAAATAGAATAAAATTTGAAAATATAATCTTTTGTAGAATTGTAATTTGTCAAAATTTCAATAATATATATATGAAATAGAGATTTTTCATAGATTTAAAAAAGAAAAATACAAAGCAATAACTGCTGTTTCAAAATTTCATCAATTCACAAATCTTTTATTTTTTTCTAAATAATTAATATCATATACGATAGTTTTATTTTATCAATGACAGGGATTCGTTTTCTAATTTAACTTTATTGTCAATATATTTAGTATTTCGAAGGATCAATTTTTTATATACAAGTCGGAGTGCATCTACTGAAAAATAAAATATTCATGATTATTCTAAATACAAATCTACGAGAGAAAATAATTATAAGTATTTCCAGCGAGTCGATCACTTTCTTTTTCCTATATATTAACATGTTTTCAATAGATTGGCTTGTATTTTTCACTAAAATATAATCTCATTTTCTTAGTTGGTCTATTCTCTGTACTATGGATTTTTAATGCTGATCTAGAAATACTCAACATCAATATCTTTTTATAATAAGAACGAAGGAAATATTGTTACAAATCGCAACTTGATCTGTTCCAACAGAAAGATAAATCAAATTTTTATGGAATGGTATCTATTAATTCCATTCGAGTAAGAAAGTATTAATTGATATAATATTTAGAAAATAAAACATGAAATAAATTAGATATGAAGAAAAAAATGATAATATTTGATATTTTAGCTCAAAAAAAAAAGATTTTATCAAATCTTTGGTAGATATAATTGTTTTACCTTAACAGATTTTATTGGTTCACTAAAAGAAAGAAATATATGTCATCAGAATCTTGGAATATTCTCTAATAGAAAATCTAAAACTTACTCAATTGATGATATATCTATAAAGTCATGATCAATAAATGTTGAGCATCTATCATCTTAAATCAATCATGTTTATTATTCATTATTTAAAGTTAAGAAAAATTTCCACTTACTTTCGGAAATTTCAGATTCTTCGACTAGAATTAAACACAAAAAAAAAGAGAATAATCAATAAAATTCTTCTATCTTACAAAAGAACGAAACAAACTTCTATCGAGTGGATAAAATTTCATAAGTTCATGAATATTTTGAAAATTTCAACCGAAATAAATGTTCGGCCGTCAAGATACTCAATTGCAAGCAAAGAATTTTCTATGAAAAATATCAAATTTGCTTGAAGTTATATATGAACAAAACTAAAAATCGCCATTGGAACTCTGTTGAGCTTTTCTGCTCTTATCAAAATTTATTTATGAGCTTAATATAATCCTCAAAAAGTAATTAATTAAAGTAGAAATGAAATATTTTGGTTTTCAACAAGTATTTCTCAATGTTAATCAATATCTATAAAAATTCAATTTACCATTTGAATTTATGTTTTCTTTATTATATTGGCCAACAGTAGAACAACTTTTAGTTTCCGATACTAATGGCTCGACTTTCACTATTACATCTAAAATTAAAGTAAAAACAAGAAGAATAAATAAACATAAAAACAAACAAAAAAAAAAGATTATCTAATTTAGTTTTACCTAAACAATGTAACTGAATAGCTTGATTAATATGTTCAAAAATATTTTGTATTTCATCAATTGAACTATTTGACGCATGAAGAAATCTTTTTCCTTGTTCAATTAAATTTTGTTCACGTTCAATTGCGGATAGTTTACTTTCAACAGTTGATTTAAGTGTTGTTATAATTGTATTTAATTCATGACGAACATTATCTAATCGTTGTTTATTTTGTTTTATTATTTCAACATGTTCAATTAAATGATTCAAACAAACAAGTTGTAAACAACAATGACATTTATATAATTCTTTAGTTGAATTATTACACGTTATATCAGCACATAAACCTATGTCAGACATTTCTTAAAAACAAAAACAAAGATTGTTTATATCTGCAATATTCCATCAGCATATGATTCTTATCATTATGACGAAATATTTAAAATAATTGACAAACTTTCAACTATTAGCTCTCATCGTATAATTTTCTTAGCTGAATTCATTGATGAAAGAACATTTTAAATTATGTAAAAACTTAGAAGTTTTTTTTTGCATTCTATAAAGCGAAGTAGGATTGAAAATACACTCAAAGAATTCTAATCTAAAATATCCTATTATTTTTTAAATTTATTTTTCTGAACAACTTAAATGCATTATATGAAATAATAACTTTGAAAAAGAATCAAATTTTATCCAACTTATCTGGTTTATTATTTCGTCTATGACGAATGGAAGAAACTTAATGTACGTGCCGTAGTGAGACTGAGAGATAATGATAAATGGTCGAATTTCAGATCGAAAACCAAAGCGATCGAAAAAAGCTGATTGATGACTAATTGAATATACGTATATATGATACACATTTATTTTAAAAGACGATGTCTTCTTATTGCATGCATCTTATGCATAAAATCCAAGACAATAGTGGAAAAATTATGAATTTGATACCTAATCTAATATATATGTTTGAGAAGAAATTGCAATTTAGAAACATAAAAAATTTCTAAATCGTTATATGAAAAGTTAAAGTTCCAAGATTGAAATTTAAGATTTGCAACGTAAATATTCATCATTATAAATTAAAATATAGTCGAATTTTCCCATAGTAATGAAAATATTAGAATTCATTTTTTTGTTAATCTCGAGGAATAGATGAGAAAATCTATTTCCTTGGATGAGTCGACGCATCCGATAACCAAACTTTGTTGTGGAAAAATAGATCAGAAAGTTCTCCTCTTTAGATGACTCGACCTATCCTCAGATTAAAGTTTGTCACTGAGAAATCATTAGAAAATTAATTTAGAAAAAAAAATAAAATAAAATTCATATTGATAAAGACGAAAATCTAATAAGTTCCGTAGATGTAGTATTTATATATTGATATAAAATAGATAGTTGCATTTTATATTTTATCTGTTTTGGAGAACTGACTGACGATAAAACATGGATGAATTCTAGGTGTGCTGGAAAAATGTCGAAAGAAAGAAATCTAGAAGAGGAGAAATGTCGGAAAGTAAATATGGAAGTAGAAGAATATCGTAACAGAAAAATATCGAAAAAGATGATGTATCCTGTAAATTGTGACTCTAACCACATCTATTTCTTTATTGTTTTTCTCATAATTCTAATAGCATAGAAGTTTAATCAACCGTGATTTTGATGACTAATACCTGATAAAAATTAAATAAAAGCCTTAAGCGAACAACTATTATATTAACTAAAATTCAATTTTGTCACGACTGAAACTTCTACATCTTAAAATGACTTAATCCGATCAGTATCGCTAGCTTTTCATTTATAAATTCAAATAAAAGAAAATCTTTACTTGTAGTAGATGACTATGTTTTCAAACTGAATGAAACAACAACCTATAATTGTTACGCAGAAAAAATTATCAATCAATTTTTTCTCACTATCTACACTTGGCCACTGTTATAATATTAACATTAACGCATATTATATAGCATGTTCTTCACTGTTCACAACTCTTCAAAATATTTATCAAACATTTTTCTTTCGATATTATATTTTCGACATTTTTTCTCTTCTACATTTTTATGGCCAATCAATTATTATTACCCGAAAGTGAATCGAGAAGAAGAAAAGTAGAAAAATGAGCTAAGAATGGATGATGAATAATACGTCAGCAATGACATCGATATGTACATACAAAAGATAGAAGAAGATGACAGTGAGAGTAGTTGTTGATAGCAATGAATCTATGACCGATAAATTATTCGAACTGTTGTTTTAAATGACTTCTTTTTACATACTCGCAAAGATCGAATACGCGGAATCTTGATATAGTAGACAATGGCAAAATTCAAAAAATATATATAAAGTTGAATGAGAATTTTTATTCTCCTTGAATGTAAAATAAAGAAATAGATGACAAATATTGATTATGTTTTTTAGTTCAAACATATGATGACATCATTTTCAAATAGATATAAATAATGAATTCATGTGTTTTACTTTTCTTTTTGTATCTATTGTAGCTGAGATGAATAATTCTTATGAATATTCTTCGGTATCGATTTTTGTCTTATCATATAAAATTGAATATGTTTCAGGACTATCTTTTATAATGTGAGACTTTCTATTCTTCTTTTCGGAGATTCTCCTTAATGGCTCAGCGAAAAACTATGAAACTTTCAGAACAGAACAAAACTTATCATAGACTCAAGATCATCATATGTTTTCTTCATGAAAATATAAGATCATAAAAATCAAAAAGAAGTCCGAAATATTTCTTACAAAAATTTTTGCCAGTCTTTTATTTTCGCTTAAAGATATTGTTCCTAGTGTTCGGAAGACGCAAAAAAATATTGAATGCATTATCAAAACACTAGCTTTCTTTTGATGATGCTAAGTTTTGAAAGGTTATTCAATTTCATGAAAAGTATATTATCTACAAAGATGAATAGAGGACATTCCAAATCGATCATGGTATTCAATAAAAAAAAAAACTTTGAATCAGGTCAAGGGAGATGCAAGAGAGTAAAAACGTTGTAAAATTTGGTTTTAAGGAAACTATAAAGAATGATAGATGTTTTGATTTTCTTAGCATGCAACTGAGATTTTTTTTCGAATTTTTAATATGTAAATGAAATCAATATTTTTCTATCTGTTTTAGTTGATTATCAAAGTTGAATTAATTACAAATAACTGATTCACATAGATTAATCAATGTTCGTATCAAATGATATATGTCTGTACGAGTGGAAAATAAGCTTAAAATACTATCAATTAAATCAATTTTTATTTCTTCTCACATCAACTTGTTTTTTTCTTCATTCTCAACATATAATTTTTGCTTCTTATTTATTCAACGATAGTCAAATGAATAAACAATATGATATGTGTGAATTCACACGTATTTCCTTAATCTCATTATGTATATTTTTCTATGATTTGCACTTTGGTGATAATAAACTATTCAAGAAATTGATGATTTAAAAGATTTAATTCGATTCTCGAAAATCTTTTTTGGATTTTTTTTCGAATTTCAACAATCAAATTTTAGACATGCTCATCTAATAGCAGTATTGTATTTCACTGAAAAAAACTGTAGAACTCAAATTAAAAAAAATTATATTGATCCTTTCTAAACAAATCGATTCTATCTTTGACAATAAACAGTCGAATTCCTACAAACAATTATTATCAACGAAATTAAAACTATTGTTTCTTAGTGCCATGCAACAATGTAAGCGTCATTCAGGATAATTTTTTTTTGTTTTGAAATCAATCTTCTTTCATAATACGAAAGACTAGATCAATCAGAAATATTTATTGAAACTAAAAATCTTTCAGTATAGACATTCTTAGTTACAGCTGATAGTTTGATAGAAAAAAATTCGAAAAGCATTTGTTCCATCGTTGTCACCTTGATGTAGATAAACAAACAGGACGACTTTATTGAAGAAGATAATTGTTGGATTTTTTAAGAAAGATTTACCTACGAATCTATAATAGCGAGTTTCCTCTTACATTTCATGGAGAAAAATTGTTGAAAAACATTTTTTCACAACAGTTTCTGAGTTTTCATCCGAAAGGATTTAGACATTAGTACAATTCGTCGCATGTATTGTAGAGAATACATTGATTGAATTAAGTGATTTAGTTCAGAATGTTATTTAATTAATCGTTACCACAAAAATTTTTCTTTAGACTCTAAGAAGTATATTTTCAGAAAACAATGTTTTTTTAAAAATACGATAGAGATATTAATTTAAATCGTTTCTAAAATTTAATAAAAAGTTCAACTTGGATTTAAAAAATATTCTGAGTGTTTTCAAGATAAAGTTCTTTTTTTTAATTGAAATTTATCTTGTCATCAAATAAAAAAATTTAATTTTTTTAATTTAGATTTGTAAAACTTTTTTTTCCATTTTATGTTTCTTTTAATTTTCAGATTTTTCTTAAAAATAAAAATTTAATTGTAATTGAAAAAATATGGTTTTATCTGGAAATTATTTCCATAGAATTTTATTAAATTAAATTTTAAAATATGCTTTAAAACTTTATTTAAAACTAGCGGAAATACCAGGCGTTGCTCGGAAAAATTCGATATTGGATGCTCGAGACATTATAGAATGTTACTTTCATGATTTGCTATGAATAACGACCTTGATTATCGAAAAATACCCTCCAATGTCTCTCTAGAATCTGTATCGGTTCTTAGTTTTTCAGTGATTTGCTTTAGAATTCTTTAATGTAAAATAGATTATATGCACTGAAATACATTTTTACTTGCAAAACTGTTTGACACACAACATTTTTACTTTTTGCATCTGAGATAAAGACATACAAATGCTTTCTAGTCCCAACACTAGAACATTCCACATAAAGTTAATCATGAGAAAAGCAAAAGGTTTCCAGATATGTGTATAGAACCCATTGGAATGTTTCGATAATTCCATCATATGGTGTAATGGGAAAATTCCATTGAGGATGTGTGGCTCATCCTTCTAATGAATTTCCAATATGCACTTTAACACAGAGGTAAAACGGTGACCGTACAATTCGTCGCACGACAATTCGTCGCGATCACTTCGTCGCATATAAACGACAAGATAATTAATTGAATTAAGTGATTTACTTTAGTATGTTATTTAATGAATCACGTAAATGTATTCTCTACTAAAAAAATTATTAGATCTAAATGATGGATAGAAGACGCACTTGGAAGGAACAAATAATTTAGTTCTAAAAAAATTGCTTACAAAATCCTTATGTTAAGGTGCAAATATTTTGCTACTCAATGAGATTCAAGTTCTTTCAGGAGACAACTTTTGAAGAAATCTTCAGCTAAGAAAAACGAACAAGAAACGAAGCCAAAATTCGCTGCTACTTGAAGTGTATGACTTATTCAGTATTTTTTGCGACCATTTTCTATGATTTGCAAAACTTCTCGATCAGTGGATGAAGTGGTTTTGAAAATTTTCGAAATGGCTTTTAGATTCTCGGTCCTGCGAACATTCAATAAAAATAATCGTATCAAATTTTATAATACTAGAGTGTTCTTAAGATATCATTATTTAGAAGTAGCACATTTTAATTTTAAAAAAATATTAAATCAAAAACTTAATTTTTGCAAATTTAAATTTGAAAACAAATAATTTTTTTAAATGAAAAGTTAAACTTAAATTTTTTGAATTTAAAGTGGGGAAATTTTAGGAAAAGCTGATTCAAATTGATTTTGATTTTATTGAAGGTGTTACAAATCAAACTTTTTTT
>CAJNSZ010001168.1:0-33923 GCA_905329745.1 Rotaria sp. Silwood2 | reverse complement strand
ATATGCAATGAAAGTCTTAGCCGTCTATTGCAAGAAAAAAGTATGGAGAATGTCGTCAATAATTGATTTCCAGTTATTAAGCAATGCAATTCACCACGCTCACTTAATGCACTGAGCTCGATGAAAAATGACATCAAGAATAATATTAATGCGTATTTTTTGTTTCATTAAAATAAAAAAATCTTATGTACGAGATAAAAATAATTAATTTTCATATTTAGGAACATCAGAAATTATTAACGCATCATTTTTTAAGGCAGTACTTATCTTTCGATAAAATAAAACTTTTTCCAAAAGACTATGTAAGTCAAAAATCCGAGAGAATGCTTAACTAACTGAATAGTTGATTCATAACATTTTTTTAAACTAGAAACATCTCTTTCTCGATTTTCTCTACATTACTTTTATAGTGAATTTAAATAAATCATTCGAGCAGCAGGCACAAATGCACTCTAATTTTGAAAAAATAGTTCTTTCATGACGAGGTCACCTATTATAACATATCGGGAAAATAAAAATGTCAAACAGTCCTCCTCATATATAGAAAAACGCCATACTTCCCTACTTTCGGTGTCATGATGTTCTTTAAAGAAAGTGATTGGTTGTAGAGCAATCATATCATTCGGAAAATTGTATGTCGCAATACGGTTAATGTGAAGTATAAAAGGTAAATTCTATTTAGTAGAACAGTTAAAAACAGAATCATTCTTTCTCTGTATACTTTTTTTGCCGCTAAATTTATTATCGTTTCTTATTGGGATAACATTCCAATGCAGGTGAGTAAACTTCGCATATGATCTTTGATGTACACATGTTGTTAACCAGAAGGCTACTACAAAACAAGTTAATGCCAATGTTGATAATCTTCATTCGGTTCCAGTAAAATCTGCGTAAGTTGATCATGCAATAGCAATAGAATACATCGAGTCAAATATTTCCTTTATAATAGATTTTCAAGCACAACTAAGCTTGTACTCATCATCGTAGCTGTAATAGTATGTGTTGGATTAGTTGCTGCAATAGTAGTGCCAATAAGCCTAGCTGTCACTCATACTGGTCCCTTTGCAACAACGGCATCTACAAGTAATTATTTCGACTGAAGAGACGATCATACGAAATAAAATAAAATGCGGTTTATATTTCTATATTTGTATGCATGTCAGTGTTCAATATAGGTCAAATTCTTGTGATTCGAATGTATCTGACGTGAATCGGACTCTGGTATTATACACTTTTCTCTTTCTCTTGAGAAAATCAAATTTGCAATCGTTTTCTCTTTCTTTCAATGCGTTGTTGTAAGTAAAAGCTATTCACTTGACTTCCTATCATCCTTGATACTTGACCGATATTCCACAGTTGAGGCAATACGGTTGCATCATAGAATATTTTCTTATTGGTCTTTCCTTTATATATACAATCTTTAAGCTTTCGGTCATCAGTTAAGAGAGCATATTTATTAGGTATCATTTCTGGATGTCAATCAAGAAAAGTAAGTAAATTAGAAGAAAAGATAGAGCAATACATAATCTCTTGTTCCGATAAGCTTTGCCACGTTCTCTCATTGAATCTTTAAATGAAAAAATACATGTCAAGAGCCTTTTTTTATCTGCAAAATATTCAGATCGCATATTTATTCTGAAGTCCCGAAAAGTTTGTGGTGACCTTACCGACCCGATTAGCTACGATCTACTCTAATCAGTACACTGATGCACGTTAAGATCATATGTATAGTTCGGGTGTAGGTATCTATCCTCGTTATATTTATATGTTCATATATGATCGCCGCGACTAACTGCCATTGTTCTATTCCGCGACTTTTCTCTCTTTATTTCTGCTCACTCATACCTGATCAATCTCTTCTATATAAAGAGATATGAATGAAGAAAGGGTATGACTTGAGATGCACAGATGAAACAATAAATCATAATGTCGATATATATATAGGCGCACATTCTCTCAGCTTGTCACAGTGATACATGAAATATCAGTAGTTGTATGATATGTGATAGTGGAGGTGATTGTATTTGAGCTAAGATATATGTATAGTGCATGGTTGTAGTTATTGTATACTTGTGACTGTACAGACTCTTTATCCCTTAGAAGAGATTTGTGGAAGATATATTTCGTTTGCCAGGCAGGCTCAAAGGTTCATAAACAGAGTGCTAAATTCTCTGCCCCCTTAACAAAACATTCTGAATCCTTCTCTGGCTTTGATATGTAATTGACTGTCATTTATTCAAAAGATGAAGAAAAACATCAGACGAAATGCAAACGCACTATAATCTTCCCACTAACAGTCGCTCTCATACATACATCTGATATTAGAATCGATCTCGCTTGTTAAGCAGTATGCTACATAGAAGCAGTCGAGTATTCAGTAAACAAATCAGCGAGCCTCAACGACGAGCTTTGCTTGTAAGTTCCCTTGATATAAACAATATATCTTTTGTTCATTAGTTAGAAATAATTGTAATGATGATTTGATACAATTTTGTATTGAAAATCATTAGATTGATCGGGAAAGAAGGGTTCTATAATTCAAGATCAGTTTTAACCAAACTGATTTCTTTGCCAAGAAGAAAGGCCTTTGTTCTCTCAACAGAATAAGCTATAGAGCTAGATATTATCTACTGATACAATGTCTATCGCGTTTAGTACTTCAGAAAAAATCTTGCAGAGCGGTCTTTGCAGAATGAAAATTGGAACACAATTCATTTACTGTTGCTAACATGAAGGAGATTGCTTATTATATGTATTTGGAAACGCATTTCTTTGTCGTTCTTTTATTTAATCCTCGTAAAATGCAATAGAGACCTAAGTTATTAAATGATACTAGGCGTTAATGATTTGCAGTCTATGATTGTGTATTCTAGTCTCTTACGATCTATGACTTACGGCAGGAAAGAAGCTCTTTAATTTTTTATTCGCATACGTGAACACTCCTTTTAGAATGTGTTTCATAAAGTACTTGTTTTGAAGTCTTTTAGAATCTATGTTTATTTCTGTAAACCAAAGATGTACTGTATCAAACATGAGACGAATAAACTTTTTACTTTGGGCACTACAAAACATAGATTAAATCTGAAATTTCAAAATGAAACGATGATCATGAAGCTGAAGTTTTTCTTAAATGTGAATGAATATATTTGAAACTTTTAGTCTACTTCTTCCAATAAATTTAAAATTTTCTTTCAAAACTAACTAAACAGCAGTAATATTACTATTTGAATGGATATTTTCTTAAGTCAGTATTAAAAATCAAACATACGGAATTTCACATATTTATTTTTAATCTATTAACGACATTGCCCAACGCTTAACCCAGATTCACTCAAGTTTTTTCTTATATTGGATGGACTACAGTAACTTTCATCAAAATTGAACGAAATTCCAGAGATTATTTTCATTATCAGACTTTTCTTTATTATTGATTAATGCTCGTAAATAATTTCCTTACATGATTCATTCTATTTCAGGCACTACCACCAATATGATTACATACTCAGCAAACTTTACAACTTCCACTGTTCCAACTTCGCAATGTACACAATGGGAAAGCTTCGTTGCTCAGCTAACGGTTCGAACTTATACATTGTTAATAATACAAGGTACATATGATACAGTTGGATTAACATTAAATGATTCAACTATAATATCGAATATTGCTGAAGCTTTACGGACGTCCAGTTCATATGGACCAATAACTTCAAATGGTGTTTCATGGGCTGTTGGAATATGTGTCTCTGGAGTTGAATTGAGTGCTCATGTTTCTATCTGTGTTTGTTCCGATCTCGGCTATACTGTGCGACCGTGTGTTGGTGTCGAATCTTTTGGAGGAATCAATACCAACACTTGTAGCGGACCAACGCAAAGCATGACTGTAATCTTTCAATATTAACACATGGAACCTAGAAAGTGACAAATTATATTTATTATTTAAATAATGCTGCGTCTTTGTTCTTTACTTAAAAAATAAATTCACATTGATAACTTTTTCAATAAAATAAGCTGATTATCTAGATGAAACATTTTCTCTGATCATGATATTATGACTGTCTACTACGATAACTCATCTGGTTTTTGCTCAGAAATATTCAAAGATCTTCAACAAAAATATTTGCAACACTATAATGAAGAGAAAGAGAATCGTTCCTAAGTTAAATTAATATACGAATTAGTAGTAACCATCGAGCGAGGTGATATTTTTGTACTAATATTTTTTCTTCTGTATTTCAATGAACGATCATTTCAGAAGGTCGAATTTTGTTTGGAAAGTATCTTTATTTCGGAACGTAGACACCGCATTATATTATGAATCAATCATATTGATTGCCCAAAATAAATATTTACAACATAATAATAATGCACAACAAACATCGATCGATTTGATAATATATGAAATGTCGCCAGAAGAAATCCTCTTGTACAGTTCAATCGATAATGAAAAGTGCTAGTTGATTGTAGAAAATCTTCGGTTTTTATCGGAACGATATTCCACATTTAAATGATTCAAATTAAAGTGCACTGTTAATTAAAGTAGCTAATAAAGAAAAAGTGGCTTCAAATCTCAGTATGGTTTTTTATTACATGACAAAATAATTCTTCTTTTCAATGAGATTACACATGCATATAAATAGACCATTATCTTTCGTATAGTTTTAACTCAAACTCGATTGATGTACATAACTCTCAATAAAATTTTGTTTTAATAAAAAGCAGGCAGAGATTAGGAAATATAATTTTCTGCGTCATTATTATGATTAATTTATTTATTTTCATATTAAATAAGCGTGAAGCATCAGTGTTATAGAACTATCAAGTCTTCTTTCGTCTACAGCTTCGATTTCAAAACACTTCCAAATTTTCTTTTTTGCTAACTTAACTACAATTTACGTATGTAGCAATAATTTCTAATGAGGATCGATAGATATTATCAATGTTAGACAGAAAATTGAACAGAATTGAATTTGAAATTATTTTGTCGATTAAAGATACTTGTCATGAACACAAAGATAGAAAACAAAAGTAAAGTTGACGATACTTGTTACCAAGTTTTCATCAAGAAGAATTTCATCTCTTTGAAAGAGTCATTTCAGATCAAGAAGGGAACAACAAGATTAAATTTCAATCCAATGTCAATGATATCTGAAAACTCAAGTGGAACAATAAGTAAGAAAGAGTGTGAAGATGATGAAAACACATCTCATCATAAGAATGGAAAAAAGAGAGATGTTGATGTTGATGCTGATCTTTTTTTTGCAATAGTCACTGTTGAAAGTCAATCTAGTATAGTTTTTTTTCTCTCTTAGATGTTATTGAGCTATTCGATGGACAGTTTTCGTAAGATAAAACTTACCATTTTCAAAAAAGAATTCTACGTGAGAAAAGAAAGACATAGGTTTTTCGAAATCGTTTGCAATTTCCATCAACTGCGACTGCAATTGTGACGAAGTCGTTGCTGAATTTCGGGGTCTGATGCAGATCTCTAGGGAATGTAAGTGTCTTTAGATGCCAATATGTGTCTGTCTTTGCCTTCCATATCACCGACATTCATGCCTACACACCCACACTCGTTCTCTTAATGAAACATAACAGACAAAAGCAAAAGAATATCAATGAAAGTCAGTATAAATAGCACTCCTCAAGTGTATTTAAATTTGGCTAACTTGTCTGTTCAATCACCTTTCACGGTTTTTGAAGAATCGAAGAATTCAATATCAGAATCAAAAGAGAACTAGAGAGAATGAACAAAATGAAGCATGGGGTTGTTTTTACATTTGTCGATCTTTTGTGTTATCAACACATTTTCTGGTAGACAACCAACTATAGAAGTAAGAAAATCGAAATAGCAATCAGTCGATTTGTTGTAGAAGAAGAATAAACGAGGGTGTGGCGCGTGAACGTGTGCGGGTGTGGGTATGGGTGTAAGTCGTTTCTTGACTCACACCCACACCCATCTACCCCCTTTTCTGAATAATATCAATTTTTCGACTGACCCCTGAGGGGTGCCCCAGGCGAATTTTTAGAGAAAAAAAGTTCATCGAAATATGTTGAAACACACATCAGCCGACTCAATTTTTTATGCGTATTCCAAATATGACGTTAGCTGTAACTAAAATTCTATTCTTCCCAATGAATGTAGGTCAAAGATCCGTAAAAAATGTGAAAAACTGGTGCCGCAGAGAAATTCAGGCCATTTTATTTAATGAAGGCCACTTCTAAAAGAATCGAAAAATATCTGGTTTTGTAGCCCTGTTTTCGAGCTTTCAGAATCAATCAAAATTCCACGTTATTTTTTTCCTTTCTTGAAATATTGAGAAAACAGTGAGCAGAAGTGAAGAAAAATGACAATATAACTATATGATTTTCATGCTTATTTGAAGCAATATTTGCGTCCTTACTCAGCAACACTTCAACCTTTCGGGCTGAAATTTTTAGAACAGATAGACTATGAGATGGACAGTTGCTTGACATAGTTTTTGATTCGAAATATCTCGTTTGGGAAATACATACATATCTGGTTCTTTTCTGTGTGAATATTAGATTTATGGTACAAAAGTGCATGTCAGTATATTGAACAAAAGTCCATATAGACTCTTCCAAAACGATTTTATTTTGGCATCAAACTATTCCTCGTGAAATTCTGTATCTGGTAAACTATGAACCAGCCAAATTTAACAATAGCCCAAAAATGGTCCTTATACGCCCTCGTCCTTTCGCCCATAGGTATGTCTAATGATTCTTAGAATATTCTGAAAGCTTCAGCCAAAAATCAAACAACACCATATCCAAACGTTCACAAAAAACTATACAAACCCAGAACCCTCCTTAATGTCCACAACAAACATAGAAAAGACCGATATTATAACCCACAGTTCTGCAATTGAGTTTGGAGCAGAACTTCATAAAACAAAACTCATGAGACCAAATACACACACAATGCAAACTCACAAAGCAAACGATAAAAAGTTCTTCGAGTGTTGTCAGATGACGCAACAGGTAATCTACAACCCAAATATCTATTCACCACAATTATTATTAAGAAACCTACACATCAACTCCATAACATCATCAGTAACTGGCTACAAACTTCTCTAGTATAGCAATCTTTGAAGGAAATCACCGTTTTTGCACTATTAATCGTATCTCAAATCCAACCATTCGATTCAGAATCAAATTGACTAAGTTTTTTCGCATGTTTAAAATCATATGAAATCGTAACATTTGTATCTTAATAATCGAATGGTAAGACAGGCGATCGACCGTACATCATTTTGAAGGGTATATGTTTTGTTGAACAATGAATTGAAGTGGGGTATGGGTGTGGCTGTGACTATGCATCCAGAAAAATCCTATACACACACCCACACTCTCCGAACGCGTTTATACTCAGACGTAGCGAACACAGTTCGAATGTGAACGCCGTCGAACACATCTACATGAGTGTTAAAAGTGCGTTTAGACGCACTAAATTCTTCCTGGGGAACGCGTTTCAGACGTACAAAGAAAGGCATTTTCAGACGCGTTTATACCACGAAAATAGTCGCATGAGCATTATTTCTTAACAACCTACTTATTTTTCCCTATTTCTAATCTAGATGCTTTTTTAATCTTTAATCTGTTCATACATATTCAACAATCTTTTTTTCTGTAAAACAAAAACTATAAGACACAAGAGATTTCATTCAGTAAAATTACGCATGAATGCTCGACACTAAGAATCTCAAAAACAAGGGGCATAAATAATACTTGACAGTTCGGACCTTAGTTTCTTGGGTTCCGAATTTCTTTCCTGTTCATATACTATAATGAAAACTACCGTTTACAAAAAGACTCGCAGAAAATCATTGGGTCTTTTACTCCTCTTCTGAAAGAAACAAACCTTGATTACACTCGTACTTGTCAAACTGTGACTGAATATATTTCTATCTGTTACGCTTATTTTCCGATGGATATCTAATCCTGTGAACAAATTGAATAAAGGCATCTCTATTCGATTCGATTCGATCTTCTATGACAATAACGACTTTGGCAACGATTCTATTCAGCTGAGCTGAATCAAGTGTTTCGTTTATTCGATTTGGTTTCGCTCTCTCATTCCGTATGATATCGGATGTACATGAAAATTCATAAAATCGATCATGTATGGACATTGATACGAAAGCTTTCGAAAATCTATTGTGCACGTACGTAGATATGAAAATCTCTTTTTTTCAATTATTCTGATAAACAAAATCGCAAAAACAAATTGCGGCGTACCTACCCACTTATCCTGTAGTCACAACTCGCTTTATATATTTTGTGCCGAAGTTGCACTTTTTGTCAAAGTTATTAAACATGATCTCAACAACATCATAATAATAATCAATCGATTAATTATATGCACCATAAAAAATATGATATTATAGCGTGTGCGGCAGAATAAATGGCGGTCTCAGTATTTTTTCAATATCTCAACCTTTTCTAGGTAATTATTTCAGAATAATCCTTTTCATCAAAAGATTCAGTTTTGAATTCTCTACAAAACTATGTATTTCTTTTAATCAAAGTATACTTCATAGGTTTTTGACCTTCAACTACAAACGATTAGTCAATCATGTGCTACTTTCTAATATAGTCTTTTTATGAAACTGTCTTATCAAAGTCATTCATCGTTCAAATGATAGTATTTTTTTATTTCAATCTGTTCCTATTCGTCATCCTGAAACTTTGGTTGAACTTGAAAAGTCTAACTAATGTGTGGATTGCTTATTCCCAGCGCAATGACTTTTATCAACAGAAAGCTGTCGTCGTACCACTATTGAGGGTGTGGGTATGGGTTTTAATGCAATTTGTCTCTTCACCGACTCTCGCATTCACCCACCCACCCACACCTATACCCACACCTACCCATTAGTCTCCCTTTAAAGTTCTGGTCACTGATCGAATGAATAAGGAGTCTACACGTACAGCAGGAAAATTTTATTTGAGGCATTCAATTTGTACTTTGAAAGTATTGATGATCAATTGGCGTGGAACCTTTAACATGAAATTACTTTTTTTTTTCTAGATATAAAACATACGTATAAGTCTCGATAATCGATTTTTTTTTAATATAAAGTTCACAACCGAATTTAATTACATGATTGTCATAAAACGATCAAAAATACAGTATACGGCTTTTCTTTTCCACTATGGTTTCTTCAATAGAATTGAGATAGGTGTCTATGCATATGGTATGAGTTTTATTTTTACCTATCAAAACATACCCACAGGATCAGACATTCACGTTACAGTCGCATAAGTGTACTCCTCCATCATAGGAAAAAAAAACCTGACTGGAATTTCGACTGCTCTATGCCTCAAGTAGTAGCGTAATCAGAAAAAAGTTTTAGGAGGGGCACAGCCTTCTCCCCTTGGATGCACCACTACCCTCAAGTTCAAACGAAAGCTTCAAGTATGACACGATTCTTGTGCGAACAAACACAAAACAAAAACAAAAACAGAATAAATCAGTTTGATGCAACTAGAATCTACAGCAATAACTATATCTGCACTCTCAGTGCAGATATTTTTTGGCCTCATTCATATCTCCAGAGTATGATTATATCATAGACAATAAGACAAGGAGAAAGATAAAAGAGAAGAAGGACAAAAACGAACAAACAAGAGGAGAAGAGCATATGGAAGATAGTCGTTATCATTACATGAATACTGCTAAGCATTGCTGTATCATAATGAAAGAGCACACAATGCTTAAATTTTACCTCGTCAGAGATCGATAAGACTATTAGCATAATGGATACTTCTTTTCTTGCTGTAAATACACCTAGCCGGTCATTTCGTTGACAATACCATCTTGAAAATGATGAAAACCGACCGTAAGTATATTAAATAATATGACAGTTTTTATTAATTGATATTAATGAGTATGAATGTAGATTGTTTCTAAAAAGAAAACCAAGACCCCCAAACAACTATCAAACACTTAAGAATTTTTTCTTTTGAGAATCGAGAGATATTGAAAATAGCTTGAAAGAATACTTGTGATAAGATAATTTAAATATTGAGTCGAATTGAATAATATTTATTATTATTATTGAAAAATGAGTAAACTTTGATTTATTACTTCGAATTTTTTCATTAAGAAATCGATTTATCGAAGATTTCATTTGTGATTTCTGGATCAGAATTTAATCAAATATTAAACTTGAACACGAAATGAATTAGGAAGCGGAGGAATCCGGGCGGGGGGGGGGGAGCGGATGGCACATGAGTTTAATTTTTATAAATTTTTAAGACAATAGAAAAAGAAAGATGAGCAAATCATTCAAATGAAATTTCAAATCTATTGCACTTTTTATTGAACTTTGGCGAAGAATCTGAAAATTAATTTTTCAATGTTAATTATAAATGCTTTATTTATTTCAAAGAAGGCTTAATCCTTCTAATTGAAGCAAACGAAACACAATTGTATCGTAATAAGATTATAGTTGATTCTAAACTGATGATCACTCGATTCATGTATACCATGTTGTACCATGCTCTATTCATACCGGTTTTCTATCTCGATTGAAAACAAACTTGAATATGTAATTTGTTGTTACCCGTCTATACATATATAGCTAAAACTATGAAAGAAACCGGTGAAATATCTTCAGTCTAATCGATGATCGTATTTCACAAGTGCTTTGAATGATAAATTTACCAATCGAATGAATTCCTTTTATTTAATGTCAGTTCGAAGTATAAAGCGTTTTTGATTTTCACTCAATAAATACAGAATTGTTCTATCCACATAAAAAAATATCAGTCAAATTCGAAAGAAAACAATCAATGGTTGAAGATCGAAATCCATCGACAATAGTAACGAGGAGAAATTAATCTTTTGGAAATTTTTCTCTTGGAAAATGTATCGTTTTACAATTAAATTATTGATGCCATATGAATTATGTAATTTGATGAATATTTAACTAATCTTTATCGAAATTTTAACTTTCCAGTAAGACTTAATGTTTCGAACGACTGATGAGTGCAAAAATAACATCACATTTGTCCTCAAGTTTTGATAAAAATATTTTCTTTGAAGATTAAGCACGGACTATTGGGGATTAAATGAAGTTGTTTTGTAACACGTTTTGTGATATATAGAAAAAATTCGTTACATTTGCTCACCGTAATTAAAAGGAAGAAAATACTGGTCACCGGCTTCAGTTTTCGCATGCATAAAACAAACGTGACATCGTTCTCAAGTGACACTTTCCTTTGAGCTTCCTCATATTCCAATGAGCATAGAATGTTTATATTATAATAATTATCAAGAATACATATGATTATTAATGTTTGGCGGAAATGTTGGCTTTTTATTGGACTATCCGCTGGAATAAAGTTTTTTGAGCAAGATTAGATTTTTTCATTTCGATCTCAAATATTTTCTTGGAGAGAACTCTTGATTCAAACAACTTGTAAATGAAATTTCGAAATTTTCAAAATTGTCATACTTTTACGATGTCGACGAAAGTACAGCTATAGTTTGAAACACTTGTAATTCTGGTATCCCATGTTTAACAATTATGACATTTTCTGAGACGATAGTCTAGTCAAGATCTTAACTTGAACCAAACTTATTTTTCTGAATAAGTTCTACTCTGGTACACCAATTAAGACTCAATTTACAATAGGATTGAACAGTAAATTAGAATTTATTTTTTTCTTTCTTTATTTGCACTGTCGTAATTAGTACTATTCAAATGAATTTAAAATGAACAATCTAGATCGTTTGTTTTTACGAACTACGACTCAACGAACAAATGTAGACAGTCAGTTTTAGTATGCTTTTTTTTCAGATTTTATATAAATGGCTGAATGAATCCCATTAAGGAAACTAACAAAAATGATTCCATATTTTTAAGATTGTTCGCCTTGTTGAAAAGTTCAAAAACAGTCATAGTTTTAAATTATACAACAAAGAGAAAAACTTTTATACTTGGTTAAACTGCTGTGTTCACTATTGGAAGGACAAACTTTGCCGTTTTTATTGTTTCAAACCAACTCTACAGTTTTAAAACATAAACAAAACGATAATCCGATTATAATTTTATTATTAGACTTATTTTCGTGTATAGCCTGCGCTTAAGATTCTGAATCAGCATAAACAGCTGAGTAGAGTCACATCTATTTCATTGGAAAATAATCTTCACACATCTTACATTGTCATATTTAGAAGGATCTGGATTCATAGTTTTCTATTTTTTTATCGTTCATTCGAAATGAAAACCGTATCGGATCAGCTAATCATCATTTAAGTTAATTGAGAAGGGAACTACCAGTTATTCACAAGATTCATCGTGCTATATCTGTGATCAAAGGAAGAATCAAGAAGACTTAAGTTGAAGCATGATGTAGTTGAGAAAACTAGTAGTTTAGTTTTATCAAGAGAAGAAAGCCTGAAAGCATTTATGTTTTGATAAAATAAATGCCCGATTTGTATATGCCAGAGTTGCAACAAAGATTACTATTAAAATTCATACTAATAATAAATATGGACGAATTGTGCTGAATGTGAACAAAATTTGAGTTTCACATTCGATAGGGCTGCATTTGTTTTATAGGAGTCAGGCACTTTCCCAACTATCAGTTTTTCATTTAGAAAACAATCCAGTTATCTAAATTCATGAATATTCGGTGATTAATTCGCAAAATAATATTTTGAAATAAAGATTTTTGCATCATTATCATATATCAATAGAGCCATGTTGAAAAGGAGAATCTAAGAACCATGTGCAAAACTTTATCTACACATGCGTGTGAGTTGATTAGGTAATTTGAATTAGCGATAAAATCGAAAAAAGAAGAATCATTAGCAGCTACGTATTCATAGAGGTATTAGAGGTATTAAAGAAATAGAGGTATAACATTATAAATGCCACAGGGATTTAAAGGTATATGGCTATATAACAGTAGATGTATATCAGTAGTGAGTTATAGAAGATTCAATGTTTTAAGTGAACAAAAGGGCTAGTGGGGTTTATTCTAAACACGAAAGGTGACTATGAGTCGCGACTCTTCGGGAGCATTTCCTTGCTGCACGCCGTGACACAGAAATAAAGGTTTAGTAACGTAAGCAATTTGGGCTATTTGAAATATCTCTATGGCTATAGCTTTGTATCTTTAGAGCTCTCACTTCTCAACATATGATGAGTGTAGATGCAACAATATAATTTTTGTGGACCGTCGCTCTCAGGTCACGTCGAGAATCAAGTTTCGACTTCGAATTTGGCACAGGCAAAGCCTTTAATGAGACTATTCGATTGTGCAGTACTTAGCTTTGCTAGTATCTCTTTTCAAGATATGTAAATAAATGAAAAAAATTCGCTTTTATACATGCAAAAATTTCCAATTATGAATATTTCAAGATAGGGAATACTAGAAAAACCGAAACTTGCACAACTAGCTAATCTCACTCAGAACTGTGCGCCAAGTTTGACGCCTTGTTATCGATTTATCCGGTGAAATTTCGATATCCTGACAGCGACGACCCACAAAACCATATCATTGTCTATTTCTGTCTTGCTCACTAGTATTCATATAATGAATATTGCTTCAATTGGCAAGCGATTGTAGATCTAAAGAGATTCTCTCGTGAGTTACTTCCAATATTTTTTCACGATGACAGAAATAACCATACTTGAATGAGCTCTGCGCAAAGATAAACATGAGAAAGATATTTGTACCCACGTCCAACTTCACCACCATGCCCTTCAATCGAAATTGGGACACAGAAAAGTGATAATTTATAGGTAGGAGACGCAAAAGAACACGGTTTTCTTTTACTGTTCTTGTTTGAAAACTATATGTTAATAACAGTCAAAAAATTACTAATACTGTTATGGTGAGTAGAACAGACAATGAGACGTGTTTTTAAAGAAAAATTATCAAAATAAGTTGAGGAGACTCTAAGATATAAGTTTCTTTAGTGTTTGCAACACCACGGCACAACAAGAGTGCCGTGCACCCATATATGCCAGATAAAAGACGAGAATCCTGTCGTCTGGATTGGGCAGAATCGTCTTGGACAAGATGGATACATGTGCTACTTTGGTGGTGGATTAAACCTATTCTTTCATTAGGAAATCGGCGCACACTTGTCGACGACGATTTAAGCGATATTTCAGTAAACGATAAGTGTTCCGTTTTGTTGAACAAAGCCAACTACGATAGTTCTAAATGGCCAGGTACATGGTATGTAATCAGACGAACATTTATGAAAGATTTATTGCAAACTATGTTGATCATGTTGGCATATACCGCAACACGTGTCGTACAGCCATTACTCGTTCGTGAAATTGTTCTCTACATCAGTAATGCATCAGAGATACCGACTTATGCGGGTTATTTATCAGCTGTTGGTCTTGGTATTTGTTCGATTCTACAAGCCATTATTCATCAACAAAGCTTTTTTCGAAATCAACGAGTAGGTATTCGCGTTCGCAATACACTAAGTTGCGCGATATATAAACAATTACTGACGATCAATACGGCATCACTTTATAGAACTACTGCTGCTCAAACAATCAATTTAGTTGCAAATGATGCTGGTAAATTTGAAGAAATGTGTTCTTACTTTCATTACTTATGGGTGGCACCTTTGGAAGCTCTCATAATGTTCGGTCTTATCTGGCAAAACGTTGGATTATCAACATTATTCGGCTATGCTGTACTCGTTCTATTAGTACCTCTGCAACTCGTATTCAGTAGATTATTCAGTCGATATCGTAAGATAACTATGACACGTACGGACAAACGAGTTCAGACGATCAATGAGCTTGTCAACGGATGTCAAATTATTAAAATGTACAATTGGGAAAAAGCTATGGAAAAATTAGTGCAGGAAACACGACTATCTGAACTTCAGAGTATCTCAAACTCTAGTCGTTTGCGTGCTCTGAATAGTGGTATTTCCTTTGCATCGTTACCCTTGATATCTCTTGCTACATTTGGTGGCGATTGGCTCATAGGGAAACAGTTAATACCAGCAAACATTTTTACGGCGTTGTCATTCTTCTCTTTGGTTCGAGCGCCAGTAATGTCGTTGTTGCCATTGATTATTGAAAAGCTTAGTGAAGCTCGTGTTGCTGCCACAAGAATTGATCAATTTATGCGTTTAGAAATATTAATGAATAGGCGAGAAAAAGAACAAAATAAAAAAGGAGATCATGCAATTATAATGGAAGATGCATCTTTTTCTTGGAAAGATACTCCTTGTCTATTGTCGCTTCATCTCAAAGTCAAATATGGTACATTGCTTGGAGTGAAAGGTGCTATCGGTGCTGGAAAATCATCTCTACTAGCTGCCATTCTTGGTGAGATTAATCTTGTCAGTGGAACAATACGGCAATGTGTTCGTTCTATTTCGTACGCTCCACAATCATCGTGGATATTTACTGACACTATACGAAGTAACATTCTACTTGGCAAGCCAATGGATGAAGAACGTTATAAGAGTGTTATAAAAGCATGTTGTCTTGATATTGATCTACAGAATTTTGGTGAAATTGGTGATTTAATGATGATCGGTGATAAAGGTGTCAATCTAAGTGGTGGACAAAAAGCTCGAATATCACTCGCTCGCGCTCTTTATGCTGATGCCGATTTGTATTTACTCGATGATCCACTTGCTGCTGTTGATCCAAAAGTGGCGAAGAAAATATTTGATCAATGTATTGGTCCACGTAGCCTTCTTCGCCAGAAGACTAGAATATTGGTTACACATCAGGTACATTTCTTAGATGAAGCAGATCAAACGATTCGCTTAGCAAATGGCCACATCCATGAATTGTACAGTGAGCGACCTGATGAAGATCAACAATCGAATACTACCACGGAAGCAGATTCATCTGACGATGACGAAACGGATTTTAAACTTAATACTGCTATAGCTGATATGAATTCGATTGTGAAAAGTGAAACATCAACCGATGGTGCTGTCAAGTGGAATGTTTGGTTTCAATTATTCACGGCACCACCTTTACGTTGGTTTGGATTTATCCTACTCATATTTTTACTGTTGGGTACTCAAGCTCTGTACGACTTCACAAATCGTTGGCTTTCTATGTGGTCTGCTAAATCTGAAAAAAACACGAGTTCATCATTGGATGCTTATGTCTATCTTGGATTGACGATCGGTACATTGATTACAGCATTAGTGCGTACCGGTTTTCTTATCTATGTTATGTTATGTGGTTCGACTTGCTTTCATAATCAAATGCTCAATGGTATCTTGTATACTTCGTTGCGTTTCTTCGAAAGTAATCCGAGCGGACGAATATTAAATCGAGCAAGCAAAGATCAGCAGGTCTTAGACGAATTATTACCTTCGACTGTAATTGAAACTATTCAAAATCTTCTGATGATTCTTGGTTCTGTTATAATAATTGGAATCACTAATCCATGGGTGCTTCTGATTCTCGTTCCATTGACTCCCGCATTTTGGTGGCTTCGCCGATTCTACATACGTTCAAGTCTTCAACTCAAACGGCTCGAAAGTGTAACACGTAGTCCAGTCTATGCATTGTTCTCGTCCTCATTAGATGGGCTTACTAGTATTCGTGCGTTCGAAGTTCAAGATGATTTCTTGCACATGTTTATGGAAAGAGTTGATGCGAATTCTCGAGCTTACTTTGCTCTCGTTGCTGTTGGTCGTTGGCTTGGTTTACAACTCAGTTATATGACATGCTTACTCACATTGGTTACTGCTATTCTTGGAGTAGCGTTGCGCCATCAAATCGACCCATCGGCAGCCGCTCTCAGCATTACCTACTGTATCACAATCACAACACTCTTTCAGTGGGCTGTACGACAATCAGTAGAAGCTGAAAATTTCATGACTAGTGCTGAGCGTGTTCATGAATATGGTCAGCTTGTACCGGAAGATCATAGAAATAATAGTAAAAATGAAGTACTTGTTCAACTACCAAGTGATTGGCCTTCTCGTGGTATTATCGAATTCAAAAACTACACATTTCGATATCGACCAGAGTTGGATTCTGCACTGAAAAATCTTAATCTACGCATTGAATCCAAGGAAAAGATTGGAGTGATTGGTCGAACGGGTATGACTAATTATATTCTCTCCAAATGCTTCAATATATTATATATCTGATTATAGTGGAAACTTTTTCTGACAGCAATCTGAGAGACAGTAACCAAGGGTTGACATATCTTAACAAAGAGCTAGGGAAACAACTGCAGATCTTTTCACACTCTCATGATATTTATGAATGATGATCAGCAAAGAAAGTGTTTGAAAGGACCATAAAATTGTGGGAATGTGGGAATGTAGGACTAACTAAATGAAGACGTAGCCTAAAAGATCCTAGTTATTAATTTCTTACTATACTTTTTGTGATGTTGCCGATAATTCTCAATTAGAAGTTTCCCAATAAAACAGCTCCAATGTATAGTTTTTGGCCATCGATGAGAAGCAATAACAGTATTCATGGAGCAATGCCTACTTACTATGAAGGCATAACTATTTATCCCTAAAACTCACCTTCAGTTCGTCTCAATAATGCTTACGGCAAATAAATGTTATGCTACATAATTTAGAAATTGAATTTTTTTTAATGTTATAGTATGAATCGGTGTATTACTTGCTTAGATAAAGACGAGACATCTTTTTATTGGTACAAATTACATAGAGATAAACAGAAGCACAATGTTTCAGATCGAAAATTAAGGATTGAAAATTGTCGAAACACTAAGAAGCATTATGTGTAAATTAACGTTAAGACTCGCAGATATCGAAATGAGTTCAGGTTCAACTATTGAAATGATCATTAACTAATGCGTAGTACATGCAATAAAACAAAATTTTTATTTTTCTAAATGTTTGTTTTCAAGGAGCTGGAATTTCTTGATTGATATTTTAGACATTTACCAAAATAAAAAATCTGATGGATTACAGTTTGTCACAATTAGATAGAAAGCTATTTATCAAGCTTAGGCTCAATATTTTGTAATTAAATGACGGAGAAGTGACCGAATGATGCTTATTTGTTTAGATAGTTAATGAAGCAGAAAAGAATCATCTGTTATTATCGTTGGAGACTTCGAACAGGATATGATCGTGTACATCCATAGTTGTGCAGGCTTGGACAAATGAAAAATTTGCTTGCAGGATTTGAACTGTTAGAGAGATTGTTTAACATGAAAATTTTCTTTTAAATTTCTTTAAAGTTTTTGTCTTTTTTCTGAGAAGCCTACTTGAAAAATTAACAGAACTCAAATTGTTGAATTGGTTCAAATAGGAGTTAACGAAATTCGTTTATCAATCGCTAAGGTTTTGTTTAGGTGCCGGAAAATCATCACTTCTACAGGCTCTCTTTCGACTTGTCGATCAATCGTCAATCACTGGCAGTATCCTCATTGACGATATTGATATTGGCTGCGTTTCGCTCAATGAACTTCGTTCACATTTAAGTGTTATTCCACAACAACCGATTCTATTTTGTGGTACACTTCGATACAATCTTGATCCATTCGAACAGTATTCTGATGAAGAATGTCTTAGAGCACTTGAAGCTGTTCAACTCAAAAAATTAGTGTTTAATCATCCCGATGGAATTAGTCAATTGGTGGCTGAATCGGGGAGTAATCTGAGTGCTGGAGAACGTCAACTAATCTGTGTAGCACGAGCCATTCTCAAGAGAAGCCACATATTGCTTATCGATGAAGCTACAGCCCATGTTGACCACGTGACTGACAGTATGATTCAAAATGTTATTCGAGACAAATTTCATGATCGTACAATACTGACAATTGCACATCGATTAAATACAATAGCGAACAGTGATCGCATTCTTATGTTGGAACAAGGAAAAATTGTTTATTTCGATGTACCAAGTAAAATGGACCTAACTTAGTGTGTCTGCAAGAGATCTTCCAGTGCTCATAAAAATCTCTTTTTTTTCCATGCGCTATCCTTATTTCTAGATATCAATCTTTCCATTATTTATCTTCTTCAGAGTAATGAAAAAAGTGCAGCGAATTAAAATAGCACATTACTTTCTCGCTTTTTGCAATGATATTTTTAAACATTAAAGTCTGAAAATTTTCAAGTAAGTTGTAGTGAAAAGTTTTATTGATACTGGGTTTTTACTAGATGGTGTCGAAGAACTTATTCTTAATAGGAACACGTTTTTACACGTGAAAAATGTTTCTCGCTCCTGTTAATTTTTTTCCTTTCATTGTGAGTGTCTCTTTGTTTCTCTTTTTCATTCTTGAGCTGTTTTTACCTTCGCGGCAAAATTTCATTTTTCGCACTATTCTCAAATACAAAACACTGTTCAAATTCAATAATGAATGCATTTTCTCACTTCTTATTGGAATATGATTAGTAATATCGGAGCAGTTGTCCATCAAATCTACATTAATATATTCATCAGATTTAAATGTCAAGACAATATCCAATGTTCTTTCCTATTGTATCTAAAACTTTGCTAAAGACAAATTTAGTATTGCCTATCGATGATTGTGTCTCGAAAATTGTTTATCAGAAGTATCAAAAATCAGGTTCTTTCTTCAAGCGTACTATATAGTACAATACGAACGCAATTTCTTTATAATCACGGGTTCCACGAGAAAAGATCTTTCCAAAATACTAAAGTTTCAATATCCAACAGTCTTCTATATGGATTCCGGTATAGTGACTTTTCGAATGGTTTTATATTATATGAATATTGTCGTAGAGCTTTTTCTTGCATATGTTACGTGTCTATGGCTATTTATTGCATGGTACAGTTGGTGTTGGGTGGGGTGGGTTTGCCTGTTTATGTTGGTGTAGATGTTGATGCATGGGTGCGACTCTCTGTCGTCTTTAAATGCATATCCAGAACCACCCACATTCACACCCCAGTATCTAAACTGTAACTGCTTTTAAACAGAGTTGGACAAGTCACTTATGATATGAACATATCAATGTCCATAAAACACGAAGATAATGTATACGTTTCGTAAAAGTCTGTCTTGCAATCACAAGAATAATGCCATCAGTGATTGTTATATAGTACTTGTTCTAATATTCTGTCTACTTAATGTTTTGTTTCTAATAATAACTAACCATAAAATCGTCGTTACAATGGTAACGCAACATACAAGAGAAAAAGAATAATTAAACAGTCTCTAGTGTCCAAATGTATTGATTTCTGCATTTTGTGCACATGAACCTGTCGAATATATTATTATTTTCTACGTTTCCTGTTTATATCAACATACACTATTGATTTATTATCATTTGACAAATTATAACAGATCATTTTACTTAAAAAATAGAAAAAGAACTCTCATAAAAGTGTCTAAGTCAAACGAAATATATCGAACTATAAAAACATTGAGCACATTATCGAACAGAACAATACTCAGGCAGCAAAGAAGAACCATTTTTTAGTTTCTTTTTATAGCCACTTATACATCTTGTAATTAAAGATATAGAAAACCTAATTAGTTTGAATATGATCTTATTTTTGTTGTCACAATAATCAAAAAAGGTTAACATAAATTTAATAAGTTCTTGCAAGGGGAAACAAACTGATTTCAAAAGATGAAATCAGTTTGTTTCTCCTTGAAGCTCTTGTGAGAAAAAAGAAGTAAATATTGATCATAAACAATGAATTCAAATGGCAGAAGAAACTATTAAAATTGCGAATAATTTTAAAGCGAAATACAAGCTATACAGAGTTCAGTTTTTTATAAATTTAAACGTAAGATTTGCTGTACACATCACATAAACATGTTTAGAAGTTGTCTATTAAATAAGAAAAACTGATTTCAAATCATAGACAAATAACTAAAATTAATATGGAAATAATCATAATCTTTGTTTATAATCGTTTGATTTTAATTTATCAATATCATCCAAGAATATTTAACTTTGACAAAATACTGCACGTTTTATTGACAAATTTTTAACAAAAAAGTTATTTCCATAATAAGGAAAAATCTTGATGATAGTTTTCTGGTCGAACAAACAGTACGTATATATGTAGATTTTTCAATTTAGCACAATAGAGATGCCCTATATCATTGGTAAAATTGTTTGTTACTATTACAAGTGATTCTCATTTGACATTGAGTATCCACAAATGAGACAAATAAGATTCTTTTTTTTATGGAATACAAACTATTCAGCATAATCCACATGTGCTATCTTTAGATAGAGATGCATCAGATTAGGAAATAGAATAGTTCATCGAGTAGCATCGGAAATGAGACTTTTCAAATGTAAATAAGAAACTTTTACAGAAGTCAGAATTTTAGGTCTATCTTGTTTTTAAATTCGAAAATAATAGTATTTTGAACTTTTTAATAGCATTTTGATTGAAACTGAAAAACAATTCTATTGTAATAATTATTGAAGATCGTCATTTTGCAAATCAATGAATTTCCCTAAAATCATATGAAATATAAATGTTGTCTGTTTCAATAAAGACACTTTAATAACGATGATATTTCTCAAAGATTACATAATTATTTGATAGTGTCTCTGAGATACTTTGTGATGACAATAGTAAAGTATTACTATCAATGAGTTACTCCTAATAATAAGTCGGAATCTCAGTCTGGTATATGTTCTGTTTTAATATTGATCTTAAACTGTACCGTTACAGTATGTCTTTATTTATAACGCTGATAGTCAACAATCTATTGGAAACATTCTAGTCTGTTAATATTGTTGTAAAGGTTAATAATAGAACATAAAAAGTGAAAGCAAGTATTTATCAGTGCATTTTGAAAAAAAAATCGTTTTTTTTGAACGTTAATCGAGTTGTTAAGTTTAATATCTGTGCAAATGTTGGCAGATTTTTAACTGAAGAAATATTGCTGGTAAAAATTAAATTTTAAGTGAGTGGGCTTATTTCCATCAATGATAACTGTAGCAATCAATTAGTAAGTGGCTTACTTATTCTATGTATATAATGAGTTTTAAGTAAAATAGTATCATCTTGAAAATTTTCACAGTAAATATTGCTACGTATCTATTGTATGAATTAGGACCACTCCATCTGTCAAAAATCTATTTTCGATCCAAAATAACCGATCTAGCTGAAAATTTCAGATCCAAACAATGAGTTCTTCAAGAGTTATCTCTATATTAAGTGTCAAAAAGTATACGTCATTGTATTCTAGATTTCTCCTTCCGAATTTAACGACATAGATCTCGAATTGGTATCAGAATGTAGCCAACACTGATCACTATAACTTAACAGAGTTCAATTTTTCAAATTCTTCTTTATCAATTTTTGGCATCAGTCTTTTTCGAAGAAGCTCGCACACATACGTATATTACTGTGAGAAAAGATCCATTTTTCTCAAAAACTAAGTCGAAAATTAAAATAATGAAAGAAAAAATCATCTTAAAAAAAACGTCAAACAAAGTTTGCAATGGAAAATCACATTTTCCTGTTTAGCAACATGCTGAAGGAAACACATCGATCATAGTTTACCATGTGTTATCATTATAACGGATCAAACGAAGATTACAGAGTTAAATGAACACTAATAAGAAAAGAAATTCAACGCACGATTCAGCTTGTCCAAAGGCTTGCTATTTCACACATTTATGCTAGATTCTTCACTTTTGGAAACCTTAGAGAAAATTACATAGGCAATGATAACTAACATTTTCAGAAAAACTCATTTTTCCCGATTCTAGCATCATCAGTAAATCTTGTGTAAAATCGTGAAAAAAGCATCACAATGTCAATATATAATACTGTTTTTGAATAAAGGAAACAAGAACTATCCAATCACAGAAAATTTTTAAAACTAATTTTTTTGACGGAAATTCCGACTTTCGATAAGGAGGAGAAGAAGCTTAAAATGACTGTATGTTCTGCAAAAAATTATTTGAAACAGAAAACATTTCTGTTTTCTAAGCAATTTGATATGTTCTATAATCTGGACAAATGAAAAAAAACTCTTCGCAAAAATTTTACTTGTCTAGAAAATTGTTTTTTCTATAAAACAAGCACGTCAAGATCTACGAAGATTTTTTATAGTCACATTCAGAATCAGCATGATCGGTAACCTACTACCCACCAGTTTTCGGCAAGAAAGTGATTGATTAATTGGAAACGTTTTCTCGTTAGATTATTGTCAATGTGAGTTTTTGTTAAATCCGAATATCAATGAAACCCAACAATAGAATAGTAATATAATTTATATTTGTTTTCTTTTGACAATTGTATCAAATAATATGCAATGTATATATGATATAATTATGCCTAAGTTGAAAAATCTTATTGTATTCGAAATCTTTTTGTTTACTTTAAAGCAATAATTTATTCAAAACTCAACTGAATTCTGATGCCAACTGTGACATATCTAAGGATAGTACAAAATAAGAAAATGATCAACTATGATAGCAATTTTTAGATAGTTCTAAACACAATTGATGGCACATTCTTGTGACTAAATTCAAATGAAAACGAAATAGATAGATGATTTTCTTGTTGATAAATAATAAATTGTTGATCAGCATCACTGAAAAATGGCTGATTTTGTAAAGAAAACTAACTTTTGACGGAGTAATATTTGAGTGCTTAATAGCTTTCCTAGTTGATTAGCCAAGAGTTTAGAATGCTCCTCTGTATCGATTTCCAGTTTGCAGTCAGAATTAGAATTCTATGCAGTAATTGTTCGAAAAGCTTTGAAACACAATTTCCTTAACATTACTTCAGATCGACTAATTATAAAATTCTTGTATAGCATTTGAAATGTGAGTATACAAGGGTAAGGTTCTTAAAATATATCTGATCAGTAAATGTTGGGAAGATATTTTCGGAAAAACATTTTATTCAGCGATAACGAAATAAAACAAGCTTGTTGGTTTGTAGAAAAAACATCTTTGTAGGAAGAATGGAAAATGGATACAAATGAACTGGTTAATTTTGTTTTAACGATTATTCTCACTGATGCTATATGTAAATTGCAAATCAACTGACTGATAAAGACTATGAAGTGTACAACAGCAAATTTTTCTTGTTGACGTAATATTTTTATTGATTTATTGTATGCGTATTGGACGAGACATTCAATCGTGTCACATCAAATTCGAGAAAACTTTTTTGTTAGTCTTTCACATGATAATGGTAGGTATTTCTCTGATAAGATAACTACTCAAGGTTTTTCAGTCGAGTTCGTCCCCGCGAACGTACTGTACGGTTCATAACAGCCATTGCAAGTAACTTCACGAACAGTAAGAACTCACATAATTTAGCAATATATCAGATGTGATCGGGCACTACTTCTCTATTTTGATTAGTTCGCATGTCTTTGATTTACTTTTTTGAAAATAGCTGTGCCTCAGCAATTGTACTACATATATTTACTGCAATGCTCTATGATTGTACAATTCACAACAGTTATAAGTAATAAAGATCATCGAATGCAATGATCGATAGAAATCAGATTAAAAACATATTCAGATACAAACGTTACAGTTTTGATCGAATTGTCACTATTCAATTCTTAGAAACAAAAAGTCTCCATATAGAAAAAATATATCAAGAAAAATATCAAAGAAAACTATTAAAAAAAACTCATGCGTCTAGATTGTTCAGAAATAAAGAGTTTGATACATTTGACATATAGTTTTGTTCACAGGCAAGACCTCAGACTTATCGATGTGAGAAAAAAGCAATTATAAAAATGATTGCAGAGTATAAAACATTTTAAATAGCTTTTCTTTTTATTAGGACAAGACACTTATTGAGAAAGAATATATTTTCCTAAAATGAAAACACCTTTAACCATTACAGAATGATTCATAACAATACACTAAACATATTGAAGATGATCATAAGCAACAACAAAACATTAACTTAAATAGTTAGAAAAGAAGAATGATCCAACTATATGAAAGGAAGTTTCTACGAAAAAAATTCTTACAATCTACTGTTTGACACGATTTCAAGGGTTAAGTAAAAGGATGTTGAAGAAATCTGTTCCAAAATAAATATAATAAAACAGTTTCCCATTAATCAGTAGCAACTGCAGGTACATTACGTATTACATTTAATCCCACAGAAAGCTTTAAATTGAAAGAGTTGAGTTGTGTCACGATCATGAAACAATTTTTGAAGTCATTCTGTACTACAAGTCGTGTGTTTTCTGTTTTGTCTTCATTCTAATAATCACTATTATAGGACCATATAACAGCGAATATGATTAAATACATGAATAGACAAAATACTATTTTAAAATAGCAAAAATTATCCGTTTATGCTCATTTGTTTATCAAATCTTAACATTATAACTATAAGCAACTCTTAAACTTGCTCAAAAACATCATATATTTTTTTATTATACTATAATTTCATCACCTGATAAAATAAATATAGTTTTACAAAATAATACATTGAAAATTACAAGTTATATGATGTGAGTTTTGTTTGATTCTAAATTTAAGTTGACATTAAAAACTTCCTGAATGAACATGTAACGATTTCGAATCAATGATAAATCGTCTTTAATCTTATAGAAAATCTTTTTCAAACGTTATATAGAAACATATTTTGAAGTAAACAATTGTTTGTAATTGATGATTTTCGATGCAAAAGCCGCTTTTTTTTTCTATTTTTACTATTTATTTAATTCTGTCTTTGGCTTCAACTCACAAACGATATGATGGATGTTGGCTTGTCAAATAATATATAATCAAAAAATCAAGTTTTTCGAAGTCTCATTTTTACAATGCAACAAATTTCGTGCCTTTTCTTCAAGATAAAAAAAATTGTTGATACAAATGTTTTCATGTTTTGTTTTTCCACACTGTCGAACACTTGGCTCAGGTGTCTAGTCAATGCTAAGTCAGAAAAATATTTTGATGAAATATTTGAAAAAAGATCATAAAATTTTGATTGTACTTAACTACTTTTGATGCTCAATAATTACGTTTAGATGACTGAAAAATGAATCAATATTTTGTGTCAAGATATATGAAATAGAGGTCATCCTGATCATTTTGTTGTAAAATGTATCAGAGTATAATTTTGATGATCATTCTTTTATAATCATTGATTGTTAATTAAAGCAATAATAATTTGTTCAATTGATTTTATATGAATTTTGAATAAATTAAATTTATCAATTAGATAATTGCGGAAAAAAAACTTGTTCAGCTATTGAATTAATTTCGAAAAGATTTAAATTGTAACCTTGCAATGGATATTTAAGATTTTCTTTAGTTGAAAAACTTGATTGAGATATGACAGAATCAGATGAAAGAATTTTTGATATTTTTTATGATAGATTTATAAAGAACATGAGTCTTATTTGTTGCTTAAGAAATCTGATTCAGCTAAATATGATAGTATTATTAAATCACATCAATGTGAAAAAAATTACGACAAAAGCTCCGGTACAATGGAATCTGCTGCTATTCTCAAGATGTTCAAACGATCAGTTTCAAAGTATGGAGTTTATTATACGAAGTACGTTGATGATGGTGATTCTAAAACTTTTCCAGTTCTTTCCAAAATTGTACCATATCCAGGTATAATATATATTTATTTTGAAATAGTTCGATTCATAATGCAAATATTTTTTTTCTCTATTTAGGAAAAGTTATCGAAAAACTCGAAGACTTGAATCATTTTAGTAAAAGAATGAAACGAGGATTAGAAACAATCAAACGTGAGCATGGACGAAAAAAATTATCTGATGGTAAAACAATTGGTGGTAAGAATCGTCTTTCAGGTAGATGTTGCTCATCCAGAAAGTTTAATAATAAAATGAATCGAAAATTTGGATTTTTTTTCTAATTTTAGGTCGTAATATAATTCGATTACAAATGACATTTGCCTCCACCATTCGAAAATGCAAGCATGATCTAAATTTATTATTTGAAAGATCTTGGGCAATATTTTGGCATAAATATTCGACCAATAATGATCCTCATCATGACTATTGCAGTATCGATTGGTGTGGCTATTTGAAATCTGTACNAAAATGGAGAATTTTCATGAATCAAGATTCTCGATCAATAAAAATTCGCGGATGAGGGCCTGCAGCCCATTGTTTATCGAATAGTCACACGTCGACTCTGTTTCGAAGTTGTCTATACATAAGAGAAATCAATCTTTGATGTTCAGTTTCGTCCACAAAATCAACTTACGACTCGCAATTTCTTTAGTTGACCGATTCTTTTATTTTTGACCGGACTTCGCCGACGTCTTGGAACACCATAAGCATCCAAAATATGTCTCAAGCTTTCCATTTCTGTTGCTGAAATAAATAAAATAACACTTAGTCTTGTTTATTTATTGATAGATGGAGAGTCAAAATTTACCTTCATATTCCTGAATTGGTTCTGTATTACAGGTAAGATCAGTGCAATATGCTATGTTATTCTCATCGACAAGAACTAACTGAAAAACCAGCCTTGACGATCGCAGATGATATTGATCTAGCATTTCTTTTGCTTTGCTTGTTCCTATAGGATGCAGATCTAAATGTGACTCAATGATTAAATATGATCAACACTCTAGGAAATATTTTTATTACTAGTGGATGTCAATTGTGTTTGTGAATAAACAGCTAATGTTTTCATATTTGCTAGATCACGTTGTCTGAGTCGATGCATGGAAAGATATTCGATCCTTGACAACCAAAGAAGATCTTTTGTTAAGAAGAAAATCGAAACAATTCGACCTACTTGATGAAACCATTTGCCATGTCTTGTTCTGTGACTCGAATAAACAATGAGCCATCATGAACTTTGGCATAATCATTGTTAAACCATATCGGATATGGATGAAGTAAAATGAAGCCACTTGCGACATGTTGTAGTGTAATGCGAGTGATGCGCAACCAGACAGCGATATCCGACGATAAACTTGAACGTAGATCGGGAATCTAAACAAATTCATTGAAGACAGTTATAGATGAGTACTTTTTAGAAGAATGGTTCACAATGAGTGTCAAAATTCCATCCCAAGGTACAAAGATGTATCTATTATCCTTTGAACATTCGTCTTCATATCGAGCACGCTGGTACGGACATGGAGCGATTGATATTAACATCGATTTTGCATTAGATACTAATACTGAATGCCCACTTTCAAGAAAGGTGGACGTCATTGGAATATCCTATTCCAACCAAATACAAATGAAAATTATATCAGATTATTAATGATTATTGTGGAAAACTTACTGATGATTTCACTATTTTGGTAGATTTATTCTTATCAATAGGATTTTTCTCGATTTCCGTCATTCCTACTGAGATATCATTTATGGCAAGACTACGATTCGTTGGACCAGTTGTATCTGTTTGCCTCATAAATAATTGCTGTTCTAGTAGTAATCCATGTAAATTTTCGTACAGTACTGAAAGAATAGAGATATTTTTTATGAGAGAGATAAATTATTCACTGACACAAACCATCAGCTTCAGTCGTGGGAGGCTCTTCGATCTTGAATACTTCGTGTTGGTTTTGACTATAGTTTTCTTCTACATGAACAAGAAAATGCAAATAAGGATAAGGATTAAAGTGAGTTTTTTGCAACATTTACCATGTTGATCGCTGTCATTGAACAGGTCATCCCAATCACTGCTGATGAACGGTTTTGGATTATCCGATGAAATCGAATTGGCTGGATTAGTATTCGTTGGCAATGGAAATTCCCACTCGATATTCTGCAATTCTTTTTCTAGCGCGCGAAGAACGGCTTCATCATTCGTCATCATCTTTTCAAAAAGCTCACCAGAAGAGCTTATTGAAGCTGGATTTTCTAACATAACCGTTGAAAATACATGTTCTGTATCAGCATTTGGATTCAGATCCTCAAAGAAACCCGTTTTGATTAAGTATGTGTCTATGTCTACTGAAGAGAAATCTGCTACATTTTGCATTGAAATTAATTTGACCGAATCAATTTTTGCAGCCTCTATAAAGAAAATGAGAGTATCAATGCAAAGTAGAGTCAATTGAGCACAATAGCAGACCTTCACTGTCTAATTCTGATGATAAAAATGAGCCAAATACTTCCATGAGAAATACGTATTTGCTGTAAATTTTGTTTTCTATACGATCAATATATAAGTACAAGTGCAAGAATGGGTGTCTACAAAAAAAACAGATATTACATATTTTGATCAACGAGAATGTTTCAATTAGAGAAATAAAAACTTTTTGACCAACAAGAAACAATTGAGAAGAGCTACAACCTTATACTGTATTGAAATAAATGAAATAACAGCAGCCGACAAGCAAAAAGTATTGTGCAACATTCAGATGGTTTTTTCCAACTTGCATTTTCCTTTCTCTATGCAAATAAAGTGATGACTTTTATTATTATTTTTTCATCACGTTCTTCGTTTGAAAGAAAAAAAATATTTCTCTTGCTTTAAATGTCGACTACTGCTTCTTTTGATATGAAGTACTCGATATTAATAAAGACATCCCAGATACCCAACACTGCAAAAAATGCATCTGAGTCACATTTACACACTCACAATTCGTGCAGTCATATATACTCACATCCACCCGTGCCTCCTCGGTAAGAGTCATGAACAACAAAAATTGTCAAAAAACACTACAAAACGACCTTTTCCAACACAAAAATCCCAACTCGTCCATTCAATCACTCATACATCAAGAATACCCACAGAATCATGTAATCTACGTATTTATGTGTGATAAAATTTGTTTTGAAATTATATTTGTTCTGATAAGATCTTTTTACACGATAAAGTATGATAAAACAATCTGAAATGTATGAGAACAAGAGAAACAGATATTAAAAAATATTCCTTTATTTTGAGTTAGCTTATAAAAATAATTGAGGATAAGTGCTCAGTTAATAAGTAAATAATTCCATAGAACAATGAAAAATAAAAACCTTTTCATAAGAGTATTTCTATCTGGTGTGGGTGTGTGTGTGGGTAACAATAGATCGACACCTCCATCCACACACTCACATCCACTCCACCCACCCACACCCACATCGACACCCCACACCCACCCAGAAAAATTTCTTCGATTTAAACTACGTATTTTCTTTAATGTTGTTTGTTGAAAAGTATGCATAATAAAAATAAAAATAAAAGAATTTAATTTGTTATTTGAGATCGTCATTATCAGATAAAGAAGATTGTTCTTTAACTAGCATATAATTTTATTTGAGCATTATATGCTTCATATACAAAGAAAAAACTGCATCCTTTTTTAGCTAACGAAATATAATTGAATTCGATATTTCTGTATGATGAAAATAAGTAAACTTCGTTTGACTTTTGTTTTAGCACATATAGTAACATATAGTATTTCCAAAGATTAAATTGGATCAATAATTTTTTTTTTCTTGAACCTAAAATTAATTAGAAAATGGACTCTGAGACTTGCTCTAACACATGATTTTTCATCAATCAGGATCTTTTCAATAAGAATCTTGCGATAAGTCTAATTATGATTTCTGACTTTTTCAGACATTGATCGATCGGTTTATTAACATAAAATGTTCATTAAGCATAATGTTGAATATAAAGTATATTCAAAAAACATTCCAAGCGTTATCTTACTGTAGTCGTCTCATCTATCAGTTCACAATTAGTTTTGTATACAAATGAGTCTTTTGTGGAGCACGATCTAAAAGAAAGGTTGAAGTATAGAGACAGAAAGTTGAACTTCGCCGTTCTCGCAGACTAGACAGATATCATAGCAACAACTTATTACAAACTGAAACATATTTTGATAAATTTCCTCTTTTATAATGTCAACATCTCCAAACATTTTTCACATTTTAATGCTACATGAATTGTGCTAAAGATTTTTTTACTATTAAATACTAATTGCTTTTTCAATTGATTGGCATAAGATCTGTAAGGCAAAAGCTGCAAATCGAACACACATCAATATGTAAAAACTCAAAAGATCTACGAATATGAGACGGAATAAAGAAACGTTCGTAAAATACTATACGATAAATGTTGAAATTTCCCGTCTATTCGATCCAACTCGAAGGCAAAGAATTATTAAATGAAGATTCATATCTTCTTAGATTAAATTTTCTGTATGAAACATCATTTTCCATAATCTTTTGATACAAAGTTGTATGGTAATATGATGGACATTATTAATTGTCGTTTTCTGATTGGAAATAGTAAATTTTGTAACAAATTAAAAATTTCATTGCCAAAACTATAAAAATAATTTTTGATCGCCAATGAAAAAAAATTGATACAACGATATTTTTCTTTCACTTTGAAAACTTTTAGCATCATCATTTCTAATGTTTTATAGTAACTGATGATTTTGAACAGATTAAAAATTGCTTGTTAATGATTTAAATTTCTTAGTAAAATAATTTTCAATCGAAATTTATCCTTGATGACTTTGTTCTTTTAGTGATAAAATAATTTTTTCAAATTAAATTGAAAATAAATTTGATTTTGATATCGAAAAGAAACAATTGGTTGACAAATAAAATTCACTGAAATAAAATTATTTATATTACATAGAACGATCAATAAGTTTTGAGAACTCATAATAATCTTTTAATAAGAAGTACACTATATTTATTTCTCTACAATAAACGTTAGAAGACATGATAACAATGTTCGATTTACTTTTCAATAATCTTTTTATATTCATCGGTATGTTTTCCCCTGATTGCTTTGTTATTGCTTAGTAATATTCATCGATTCACTACTCAAAATTTGATGGATTTTTATGAAACGGACACTACGACGGTGTAACATAATGACGAGCGTTGAAAGACAGATTAGATATCGCAGTATCAGGTAGATACAAGAGAAATCCTAGTCTGTAAAAGGAGAAAATATATTACTCGTTGTAAGAAGTTGACAACATGTAAAGAAACAATGTTTTGTCATTTTCTTTATGATAACGCCAACATTAATTATTCATCAGATGCATTCTATACGGTTTGTAGGTGCTATCTAATGATCGCAACAATGTTTAAAAAGTATTAATTAAGAAATTTTCAATAAAGACTATCATGAGGCATATCGGTGGTATTAAATCCATCATGGTACTGAATATCGCATATAAAAACTGTTGTTATTCAATTTTCCAAAGAGAGAATTTAAAGACATGGTCTATCAATCACATTCAACTAACCTCACTTCGTCTAATCTTCTCTTATGCAACTATTTTAAAATATAGATTAAATATCTACTTAGTTGCAATAAATTTCACTAAGCAATAATCGAGCAATCAGTTTGACACATATCAATGAATATAAAAAGATTATTCAAAAGTATTGTCTACTTCTTATTCAAGGAATGCTACTAATTCGCAGAACTTCTTTTTGTTCGCACTATAACTAATGTCGGATTGTTTAAGTAATATACTGATAACATAGCCTAGAAGTTTACTTTTCTTGATATTTTAAAAAATGTGAATATTGAAACATAACAAATCATTTTATTTCTTAACATTAAAAAAACAGGCAATCATTTAATGATTTCAAGTTCAACAACAACAGCCAAATGATCACTTGGAATTTTACATGATGGTAAAGCAGTAAATTCTGTAACTTCTTCATGAGTTGGCATTGGTATACAACGTTGAAACTTGAATTTTTTTGCATCATAAAAAATATGATCAATAACACCATGATAATTCAACATATAATTAGTATATGCATAATTCGAATATGTACTTAATTCTGTTGGACTTTTATAATCAAAATCTTTTATTATTGTAGCATAATCTTAAATTAAGTATAATAAATATATATAAAAGATAATTATTTGACAAAAGTGATGAATACCTTCATTGTATGATCGATGATTTATATCAGTTAATAAAACGCCAGTAAATAGAAGATGATATGCTAATGATGTTACATTAGCATTAAAATCTCCACTCCATATTATAGATACATTTTTATTCTATTTAAATAGATTTAATAGTTAAGATAAATGATATATATGTAAAAAAGAATATATTTTTACTTGTTCTTCATAAAGTTGTTTGACTTCTTTGATATGTTCAAATGCAATCATAGCTTGTAAACATCGAACTATATCAGCTTTTGGATGAAAATATAAATGTGTATTACATATTAGAAATATTTCATTTGATTGTCCTTGTAATTGTAATGCTAATATCTAAACAATTATATTTATGATACTATATATAAATATAGTCAATATTATGTTTATTCTTATATAAACTATTGAACAACACAGTTTAGAATTATTACAAATAAAACTAAATATAATTGAAATTATTCTTTGAATATTTCATAAATATGATTGAAAGATGAAATGTTAGTATTAAATTAGATTAAATAAAACAAAATTGAATTATCTTACTTGTAATGCAGTATTTCGTTCTAATAAATTAGTATTTATTTCTGATACTAATGAACAACGACGACGAATATATTCCAAATGTTCGGCATCACGTAAATATTCACCTATTTTTATATTATGACTTCCAATAGCACTAGATTTATTCAAATATATATATATATAAAATTAAGATAAAAAATAACAAAAATATCTTACATAAATCGATCTGTTCTATAAAAAATAGCTTCACCTTCACGTACAGCATCACTTTTTATTTTCATATCAGATAAATAACCATGTTGTTTTAATATAAATGAAAGTTCACGTTGATAAAAAGCAATATCACATTCTTGTAATGATATTATATCAGCATAATAACCTAAAATTTCTTTTAATAAAAGTGGTTTTCTATAATCATGTTCAAGAAAATCTTGTGGACAATATGGATAAATTGTTTGTTGAGCATCTGTTGATGATGCATATCCATTAGCTAATATATTATAAGATACTAAACGAATCCTAACAAATAATTAATTTTGTAAAAATAAAAATTTCAATTAATTTTAATTTAAAAAAAAAAAAACAAACCTATTTGAATCAATTGGAAAATATTCTTCAG
>CAJNSZ010001167.1:0-29687 GCA_905329745.1 Rotaria sp. Silwood2 | reverse complement strand
CAATTCTAAAAGGGTCCTTATTTTCACATTCTCTCTTCAACTCATACAAAAAATAGAATATTTCATTTTCATTTCTGCAAATATATTTAAAAAAACACTAAAAAACAATTTCAAAAACTAAAAATACAAAAAAACTAAAATAAACTAAGAAATAATAATAAAAAAACAGAATTTATTTATTTATTTATTTATTTATACATATATATATTCATTTATTTACTAATTTATTTATCTATTTATTTGATCTTTACTCTATTTATTTACATCATTGTTAATTCGCTTAAAAATTATACTCACACCCACACATTACCAGTTCAATCATCACCAAATTATCTCAATTGACGAAAAGAATTAACAATGTCATCAATTACAATTATACCACAACCAACAACATATGCAACAACAACAGCAAATAATTTACCAAATATTAATTTACCACCAATGCGTCCATTATATTTACAACCATACGCTCCTCAACAACAACAACCACCAACTTACCATCATCTTAAACAACAAATTCAGCCTAAGCCTATGTTATATGGATCCAATCATCGAAAGCAAAATTATCTACACAAATTTCAAACAGGTACGACTACTACATTTAATGGATATACTAACTTTTCAGGTACACGTACAACTAATTTACCACCACCACCACCACCACGTCGAAATTTACCACCTCCACCACCACCACGTACAATATATCATCATAATCCTTATCATAATAATTATAATAATCGTTATTACCATCATCGTCATCATTATAATAATAATTTTAATAATACCCAAAATTTACCATCATTACTTGATTTAAATCCCTTCCATTTACCATCACGTCATAATACACGTACATTTACCACTGCCCAACATTATCATCCTAATCATCATCAACAACATTATCCCCGTTCATTATCACGATCCCGTTTTCATGTTTTATCCCAATTACCATCAAAATCACGGTCCCGTTCACGTTCTTACCAACGTCCATTACCACCACCAATTAAGCCCCGTCGTATTCATCATCAACAACAACAACAACAATTTAATCGCCACCGATACCAACAACAACAACAACGTCCTACCATACCACCATACAACAATACCAATAATAATATTAATAATAATAATAATAATTACAATGGAATTAAACGTACTTTACAAGGCATTATATTATCTGATTCTATGTGTTCAAGATTACGTACATATGCCATTAGAAAATTACCATTATATGATATTGAATTAAGTTATGAATCAGGTTGTGATGAATACGACGGGGCTTAATTGGTGGTGGTAATGGACGTTGGTAAGAACGTGAACGGGNGTAATAATAATCTTGCACCTCTTTCTTCGTCTCCTACTTACTCGTATGATCAGTCAAATTTTCCACAACTACCTCCAGCTCAGAGAACAACAGTTACAAATACATCCACTACACAGAGTGCAGAAATAATAAATAAATTAGATAAAATGAATACGATAATTTTGAAATTGAATGATAAAATAGAGAAACTATCGTCTGAATTTGAAGAAATGAGAAAGTCGAAGGAAGAGTTGAAACGGAATGTTTTGGTATTGTCTATTAAAAATCAAACGTTTAAATCCAGAATTAATGAAAGTGAAGAACTGACTAAGGATATTTTACTTCCATTCTGTCGAGATCTGATTAAATTTGTTAGAGAGAAAAATACAATACTTATTCGGTCTTCTTTATTACTTTACCACATTGTTAATTCGACTTGATTACTCAAAAATCACACCCACATTTTCAAAGTTCAACCATCACCAAAATTACTTATTCAGTTGACGAAAAGAATTAACAATGTCATCAATTACCATTACACCAAAACCAATAACATATGCAACAACAACAACAAGTAATTTACCTATTATTAATTTACCACCAATGCGTCCCTTATATTTACAATCGAAATTACCACCACAACAACAACAACCATCATACCATCACCTTAAACAACAAATACAACATAAACCAATGTTATACGGTTCAAATACTCGAAAACAAAATTACTTACATAAATTTCAAACAGGTACGACAACAACTTTTAATGGATATACTAATTTTTTAGGTACACGTACTACAAATTTACCACCAACACCATTACCACGCCATAATTTACCACCTCCACCACCACCATGTACAACATACCACCATAATCATCATTATAATCATTATAATCGTTTAAATAATAATCGTTATTACCAATATCGTCGCTATTATAATAATAATATTAAGTATACAAATACCCAAAATTTACCATCATTACTTGAATTAAACCCGTTCCATTTACCATCATCTCAACATACCCGTTCATTTAATAATGCTCAACAATTTCACCCCAATCATCAACAACAACATTATCCACGTTCATTATCCTGTACTCGATTCCATCTTTTATCCCTGTTACCATCAAAATCACGGTTCCGTTCCCATTCTTATCAACGTCCAACTCCACCACCAATTAAACCCCGTCGTATCCATCAACAACAATATAATCGTCCCCATTACCAACAACAACATCATCGTCCGCAATACCAACAACAACAACATCAACGTACCCCTTCACCATCATTTAATATTAACAATAACAACAACATTAATAATTACAATGAAATTAAACATACATTAAAAGGCATTATATTATCCGATTCCATGTGTTCCAGATTACGTATATATGCCATTAAAAAATTACCATTATAAGATGTTGAATTAAGTTATGAATCAGGTTGTGATATTTTTCCAATGATACAATGGTTAAACACACCTGAAGATCGCGGTACGGTAGAAAATAAAGACTTTTTAGTAGTTTGTTTGGGTACTAACGATGTGGGACGGTACGGTGTCGATGTTTCTCTGCAGCGAGTTAGCGAGTTCATACGTTTCATTCGCCGGTCATTCCCTGGTATCCGGGCCATTGGTTGGATGGCGTTATCACCTCGATAGAAACCAACGAGATTCGTCTCTGCGGCCAACATCAGTGATTATCACCGCCAATTTAATGAGCATCTTCAGGTCTTCTCCAATCAGTTGGATTTTGACATTGTTGATGCGCGCCTAGGACTTGTGGATATGCGTGTAGAAGATGGGCTACATCCATCTAATACCACTGGCAAATGGAAATATGAAGGAGCTATTCGTTAATGGTTCTCTTCCTGTGCTGTCGCACACTCTTCTGTCTATTTTCAGCGTCGTCGATTGCCACCAACACCAACAGCACCAACTACGCCAACGACGACAACTGCATTACAAATGAATAATAATAATATGTACATCCAACGACAGTATCAACCTCGTCGAAATAATTATTATCAACAACAACAACAACAACAAAATAGAATAAGGTCAGTAACAACTTCTTCAAGTAATATTAATAGTACCCAGCCCTTCTTAGTCACATCAGATAGAATAGTAGTGCAAGGAAACAACAATAGGAATAGACAGCACCCCAACTTTCCATCGAGATCTTTAATTAAGTTTTACCCACACAAGTTAAGGACAAAAGAACAGTATTTTAGAGATAATCAACCCCATAAAGAAATAGAAAACGAAAAAGATAGATTATTTTTAATAGCTAACACGTATTACCAACAGAGACACTTTGAAGAAGAGAGTAAGAAATGGAAAATATATGAGCAGGTAGATAGTCGTAAGGAACAGGCCCCAACTAAAGATGGAGATGATATTTTAATGGTAGAAGTAGAAGAGATACCCCAAGCTAGACCCTTCCGAGAAAGATACTCAGCCATCCTCAATATGACAGTAACAGATACAGATAGTCAAAGTAATGAGAATAGTAATAGCGAGGATAAAGATTAAGAGAGTAGTGATAATAATGAGAATAGTGAGACAGATGAAGAAGATAGAAAGAAAAGAAAGTTAAGAGATACTAGTATTTCGCCCACATCCAAGGAAAAGGCAGATAAGATAAGTATAAGAAAGAAAAAATCCAAATCCAAGANAAAAAAATTTTTTTTTGAGATCCAAACGAAATATGTCCTGGTTTATAGAGTCAAGTATGGTGATTAAGAATATCGTTATTATAAGGTCCTAAAATATTTTCTTAGCTGGAAAAGCTTCCATTTTCAAGTTGACCTTTCCAGCTAAAATATAATCAGGGTCCATACCTAAGTTTATTCCAATAAAAATTATACGATTTCGTTGGGGGCAAAAAAATGGTCTTATCCGCCCTCGTCCTTTACCACCAACACCATTGCCACGCCATAATTTACCACCTCCACCACCACGTACAACATACCACCATAATCATCATTATAATCGTTTAAATAATAATCGTTATTACCAACATCGTCGCTATTATAATAATAATATTAAGTACACAAATACCCAAAATTTACCATCATTACTTGAACTAAACCCCCTTCCATTTACCATCACCTGAATATACCCGTTCCATTTACCATCACCTCAACATACCCGTTCATTTAATAATGCTCAACAATTTCACCCCAATCATCAACAACAACATTATCCACGTTCATTATCCCGTTCTCGATTCCATCTTTTATCCCAGTTACCATCAAAATCACGGTCCCGTTCCCGTTCTTATCAGCGTCCAACTCCACCACCAATTAAACCCCGTCGTATCCATCAACAACAATATAATGTCTCCATTGCCAACAAAAACATCATCGTCCGCAATACCAACAACAACATCAACGTACCTCGTCACCATCATTTAATATTAACAATAACAACAACATTAATAATTACAATGAAATTAAACATACATTAAAAGGCATTATACAGGGTGGCGCAAAAGTCACTTTACCCAAAAAAAATTGAATATCTCCATTACGGCTCAAGCAAATGAGCTGATTTTTTTATCAATGATAGAGGCATGGTCAAGCTTCATATCCATAAAGACATGCCTATAGAGACTCTTTGTTAATTATCACTATTGATCTCAACAAAAAAAGTTTTACTTTTTGACAGATAGGTGAAAAAACAATACACTTCAAAGGGTTTCTCTAGGCTTGTCTTTATGAATATAAAGCTTGTACATGCCTTTATTATTGGTAAAGAAATCAGCTCGTTTGCCCGAACCGTAATGGAGATATTCAATTTTTTTCGGTAAACCGACTTTTGCGCCACCCTGTATTATCCGATTCCATGTGTTCCAGATTACGTACATATGCCATTAAAAAATTACCATTATATGATGTTGAATTAAGTTATGAGTCAGGTTATGATATTTTTACAATGATACAATGGTTAAACACACCTGAAGGTCGCGGTACGGTAGGAAATAAAGACTTTTTAGTAGTTTGTTTGGGTACTAACGACGTGAGACGGTACGGTGTCGATGTTTCTCTGCAGCGAGTTAGCGAGTTCATACGTTTCATTCGTCGGTCATTCCCTGGTATCCGGGCCATTGGTTGGATGGCGTTATCACCTCGATGGAAACCAACGAGATTCGTCTCTGCGGCCAACATCAGTGATTATTACCGCCAATTTAATGAGCATCTTCAGGTCTTATCCCATCAGTTGGATTTTGACGTTGTTGATGCGCGCCTGGGACTTGTGGATATGCGTGTAGAAGATGAGCTACATTCATCTAATACCACTGGAAAATGGAAAAATGAAGGAGCTATCCGTGAATGGTTCTCTTCCCGTGCTGTCGCACACTCTTCTATCTATTTTCAGCGTTGTCGATTGCCACTAACACCAACAGCACCAACTACGCCAACGACGACAACTGCATTACAAATGAATAATAATAATAATATGTACATCCAACGACAGTATCAACCTCGTCGAAATAATTATTATCAACAACAACAACAACAAAATAGAATAAGGTTAGTAACAACTTCTTCAAATAATATTAATAGTACCCAGCCTTTCTTAGTCACATCAGATAGAATAGTAGGACAAGGAAACAAAAATAGGAATAGACAGCACCCCAACTTTCCATCGAGATCTTTAATTAAGTTTTACCCGCACAAGTTAAGGACAAAAGAACAGTATTTTAGAGATAATCAACCTCATAAAGAAATAGACAACGAAAAAGATAGATTATTTTTAATAGCTAACACGTATTACCAACAGAGATACTTTGAAAAAAAGAGTAAGAAATGAAAAATATATGAGCAGGTAGCTAGTGGTAAGGAAAGGACCCCAACTAAAGATGGAGATGATATTTTAATGGTAGAAGTAGAAGAGATACCTCACGCAAGACCATTCCGAGAGAGATACTCAGCCATCTTGAATATGACAGTGACTGATACAGATAGTCAAAGTAATGAGAATAGTAATAGTGAGTATAAAGAAGAGAGTAGTGATAATAATGAGAATAGTGAGACAGATGAAGACGATAGAAAGAAAAGAAAATTGAGAGATACTAGCATTTCACCCGCCTCAAAAGAAAAAATAGATAAAGTTAGTTTAAGGAAAAAGAAATCCAAATGTAAGAAGAAGAAGAAAATTCCCATTGAGAACGACCCAAGAGCCCCAGAAGGTAGTCCAGTATTATTAGTTAATGAGAATAGTAATAGGGAACAGACAGTACAAATAGTTCAGAAGAAGGCAAGACCAGATACACCAGTTGATCCAGAAGCAAAAAGACCCCGACTATTCTCGCATGACTTTAAACCACTGAGAACAGCACCCCGATCACAAAGACAACAACAACAAGAGATAGTCATCCAACAGGAAGAAGAAGTGTCACCTAGTTTACCAACAACATCACCAGGATTACCCACACCATCAGTTTTAAGTCCACGACAGAGTACACCAAGAACACCAATAGCACCTCCAAGACCATTAGATTCAAGTCCACAAGTTGAACCACCACCTCAAGTTGAGAATAGAAATGAACCCCAAGTAGTTGAGAATATTCAAGTTAGTGAACAAGTAATACCAATGGAACAAGAAATAGTTAGAAATTCACCATTAGTCACCTCAAAAGATATGGAAGATTTTAAAATAGAATTATTTGATTTTGCAATTATCCCAATTGAGTGTAAATTCCATTTTAAAACCTTCCATATCAGAGCAGATATAGAAAATATAACAGCACATAAGGAATTTTTAGAAAAAAAGGCTAAACAACAGGAAATTCAATTAGAGCATCTAATGAAAGAATTTAATGAAGATTCCCATAAGATAGTAGTAAAATTTATTAAAGAGATAGTCGACCCACTGATAGATAGTTTAAAAATTTCAAATCAGAAACGTTTAGATAACCTTATCTTAGACCAGATGAAAGAAAGAGCTTTAAGAACAATAAGAAGTAGTAAAGATAAAAATAATTTAGAATTTACAGATAGAGCCCAGATGAGATTCGAACGTACATTACAGTTGAGGTATCAGTTAGATAAGTTAGATAGAAGATTAAATGAGAATATGCCCCCACCATCATTAAATGTATTAGATAAATTGCAATTTCGTAGTAAAGAACTAAATAAGGAAATGATAGATCAGTATAGAGAGCAATGGAATAATATCTTGAGAAAGACTAAGTTAGATTTAACATCCATAATGAGAATGGCTAAAGTTACATAGATAGATAAGGGTGAAAAAGAATATTTAGAATTAGTTGAGAAAATACCATTAGAAATAAGATCAGCATATAAGGATTTAGTACACACTATATAAATAAGGAATAATAGAAAAGTGCAAAACAAGTTGGATTTTTACAGAGAAAAGCCTCAAGAATAATAGAAAAATAGCTACAGCAATAGAGAGAAATAGTAGAGCTAAGAATTTACATTCCCACTATACCCCACTAGGATTTCCCCCACAAGTAAACAATAAGGTATTCAGTTTAGGAGAAGAAGAAAGAAGGATATTAAATTACGGACCCAAATTTGTATCTGAGAATCCAAAACAGGCCTTAGATAGATTAGAGGATGAGATTAGAATAGTAAAAGAGAAAGTAGCCGAGGCTTGGAGAAGAGAAACTCGAACAGTAGGTAGAAACTCAATATTAGTTGAGAAATTTGCAGATAGACTAGAAAAAGAATTAAGAGAAAAAATAAACCAAGGAAAAAGACAAGACCCAGTAATTAGAAAAGGCCTTAGAACATTTTCAAAAGGAACAAAAAAAGGGTAAGGTAATTTTCAGACAAACAGATAAATCCAAAGTATTCCACGTAGATAGGCCCGAGACATATATAGAAAAATCTATAGCTTACATGAAGAAGACAGATGCTTACCAAGAGATAGAAGAATCCCCATTAAATAGTATGATAGAAAAGACAGAAGAATTATTAAGAAATTTAGTCAATAGAAAACTGTTACCCGTGAAATGTTTTGAGAAATTAAAACCAAACCCAATAGATGCCGAGTTACCCCACCTTTATTATAATTCAAAAGATCATAAGGTAGGAGAGCCATTTAGACCAATTGTTTCGGGAATGAAATCACCAACACAAAAAATCTCGGCTTTTCTTTGTCAAATTATTCGACCCATTTTTGATAGATTAACCCCATATAGGTTGAGAAATAGTATAGAACTTTTAAAAGAATTAAAAAAACAAGGAACAACAGACCAGACTCTTTTATATACTTTTGACATTACAGATTTGTATACCATGATACCCCAACAAGAATCAATCTTAGCCATTTGTGAGATGTTAGGTGAGAATAAGATAAATAAGGTTAATGGAGAGATACCCATCAATACAGTTAGGACCCTCTTTAGACATGTCTTAGAAAATGCATATTTTGCCCTTCAGTTACCCGGACAGAAAGTTTAGTACTATAAACAGATAAGAGGAGGACCCATGGGATCAGAGTGTACCTAAGTCTTAACCGATGTGTATATGAGAAAGTGGGAAAAACAATTTAGGGACAGCAGAATAGTGAGGGAGAGTTATACTTTAGATTTAGAGACGACGTTTTTATCACCACTAAGAAGAGTAAGGAAGAGATGGATAAGATATTAGTAGAATTAGGTAAGAAAGATAAGAATATAGGATTAACCTTTGAGACAGGCCCACATGTGGATTACTTAGATGTAAGAGTACAAGTAGAAGTTCCCAACTTTAGAACCAGAGTCTATAGAAAACTAGCTTCCCAACCATATATTTTACCATTTAATTCAGCCCACCCTCCTCGTGTCATGAAAAATATTCCCTTCTGAGCAATTTTAAGAGCGGTTAGAATATGTTCCCATAGAGAGGATTGAGAAAGGGAGATAGAAAAAGTTAGAATAACCCTTCTTTTGAATAAGTACCCCCCAAATTTTATAGATAAACATTTTAAGAGATTTTTTGAAACATCAGCGGGAGAAAAGGATAAGAAATTACTTCTAAGCGAGAGACATAGTGAGTACAGAGATAAGGTCTTAGAAGAAGGATGGAATAAAAAAGAAAAGCCCGGGATTAATTTCAATAGAGATATTATGCTCCACCTTACGTATACTCCTAATTTGGCCCACTTTGGATCTAGATTTCATCAAATTTGAAAGGAAATTTTTGAGGAAACTCCACTTAGTGCTATCCCAGTAGTTTTTGCCCATAGATTGACGGGCAATTTAAAGAGTATATTAGTTCATAAGAAACCCCCAAAGGAATCGATAAAAGCCCTAGTAAGTGAGTTAGAATAGAGAGATGTTAAGGTAGATGAGTATCCCCGGTCCCCCCCCCCCCTCTTTTTCGTTTTCTATTTGTATTTCGTCAGTAACATCGACGACAGCAGCGAAGAACCTGGTCGATTTTGTTTTTAGTTCTTCGTTTTGTTTTTTCTGTTTTGTTGTTTTTCGTTCAGTGATAAATCACCTCAATATCACAATATTTTATTTTTGTTTTTTCATTTTGTATTTCTAATTTTTTGTATATGCGTGTTCTTTTTATTGTGATAGGGTTGAGTGACCAAGTGAGAAGGTCCCTCCCCATACCATTGAGATGGAGTTTTGAGTTTTTTCCATTGAGTTACTCCCTTCTTCGGCACTCACACTATCGAGATAGAGTTATGAGTTAGAATATACTAAGAAAAAAAAGAAATAGATAGAATAGAACGACATCTTTACCTCACCTATGAAAATAGTACCCCCAATAGAATAGAGAATTTTCTCATTGGATGAGTGTAGAGGAATGGAAGAAAAGAATAGATAGTCATGCATAGCCTGAAGAATACTCGAAACGCATCGCTGCTGCTTATTACAAATTTACTTATTATTTATTATTTAATCGTTATTTATTGTTAAAATTAAATAAAATTACATTAAAATTTATTCAAAACGAAGTTTGCTCTCGTAAACTCTCAAAAAGATTCTTTCTAACCTAAACATAGGCAAAATTCAATTTTTCTTTTTCCTTTATTCATAAAATAGAATTTATTTATTTCTTTTTCATTTTCAAAAAAAAAAAAACATTTATTTACTATTTCACTTATTTATTCACATATTTACTCACGTATTTTTTTAAAAAGCTCTAAATTCAAATTTAGCACTTTCATTTTCATATAAATCTTTCTTAAACAAAAGGGTGCACATTTTCTCTTGACTAAATTTCTTAATAATTCTTCTGNCATATATATAAAAAAAACAAAAAACAAAAGTTCTTACTTATTCATTTATTTATTCAATTTCTCACAAATTCAATAAAAACTTATTAATTTTTCCAAAATCATATTATACTAAGTCATTTACTTTAAATTCAATAAAATCTTTTCATTTTTTCAAATAGATCATCTTAAATTTAATAATTTTTCTTAAATTCACCTAAATTCAAAACTTTTCGACAAAAAGTTCATATATTTATTTACTTCTCTCAGATTTTTCTCAAGTTTATTTAAATTCAATTTTTCCTCTTAAAATTATTTAAAACTAGTTCTTTTTTCTTCAAATTTCAATAGAATACTAAAACAAACTAAAAACAGAAAAATTTGATAAAATTCAAAACAAAAAAACTAAATAGAATATAAAACTAAACAAAAAAAGAATTTATTTATTTCTTATTTATTTATTTAATCATATATATATTTTTTTTCTCTATTTATACATTTATTTATTTATTATTCGGTCTTCTCATTTTTTGTCATACCACATTGTTAATTCAAAATTACATTTAAAATCACACCACTGTTCTTAAACTGTGTAACTACCACTATGTCCTTGACATATCAGAGTAGTATATAGTTCTAGTCTTTGGTTCCTTCGGGTAATCATACAGTTCTACNCTTTAGAGTCAAGCCCACAAGTAGAGACAATAGAGCAAGTAGAGATTAGAAAAGAACCCGCAAGAACTGAAGAAATAATCCCAATGGAACAAGAAACAGTCACACCATCCGTTGTTTCAAAAACTTTAGAAGATTTTAGAATAGATGTATTTGATTTTCCGATTATCCCGATTGAGTGTAAGTTTCATTTTAAGATATTTCATATGGTAGCAAGTATAGATAATATAATAGCACATAGAGAGTTTTTAGAAGAGAAAGCTAAACAACAAGAAATAGAACTAGAACAGCTAATGAAACAGTTTAAGGAAGACTTACACAGAACAGTAGTCCAGTATGTAAGAAGCACAATAGATCCCCTTATAGATAGTTTAAAAATTTCAAATCAAAAACGTTTAGATAACCTTATTTTAGATCAGATGAGAGAGAAACCTTTTAGAATAATAAGGAATAGTAAGGATACGGATGTTTTAGAATCGATAGATAAGGCCCAGATGAAATTCGAGCGAACCCTACAATTAAGATACCAGTTAGATAAGTTAGATAGAAGATTTAATGAGAATATGCCGCCACCAGCACTGAATATAATGGATAAGTTACAGTTTAGAAGTAAGGAATTAAGTAAGGAAGCAATAGACCAGTATAGTGAGCAGTGGAATAATATCTTAAGGAAAATTAAGTTAGACTTAACATTAATCATGAGAATAGCTAAGGTAACAGAGATAGATAAGGGTGAGAAAGAGCATATAAATTTAGTTGAGAAAATCCCATTAGATGTTAGAAAAGCATATAAGGATTTAGTACAGATAGTAGAGACTAGGAATAGTAGTAAGGTTCAAAAGAAGTTAGATTTTTTTAGAGAGAAGGGCCAAAAGAACGATAGAAAAGTAGCAAGAGCAATAGAAAGGAATAGTAAGGCTAAGAATTTACACCCACATTATACCCCGCTAGGATTCCCACCCCAAGTTAATAATAAGGTTTTAAGTCTAGGAGAGGAAGAGAGAAGGATTTTAAATTATGGACCCAAATTTGTACCTGAGAATCCCAAACAGGCCTTAGATAGACTAGAAGATGAGATGAGAGTAGTAAAAGAGAAAGTAGCTGAAGTCTAGAGACGAGAGACTAAGACGATAAATAGAAACCCACCCATAGTTGAGAAGTTTGCTGAAAAATTAGAGGAAGAACTAAGAGATAGAATAAACCAAAGAGGAAGACAGGACCCACTGATAGAAAAAACCTTAGAACATTTTCAAAGGGAACAAAAACAGGGAAAGGTTATTTTCAGGCAAACGGACAAATCCAAAGTATTCCACGCAGATAGACCCGAAACATACATAGAGAAGTCCATAGCCTACATGAAGAAGACAGATGCCTGCATAGAGATAGAAGAATCCCCACTAGAAACCATGATAGAAAAAACAGAAGAATTACTGAGAGATTTAGTTAGAAGAAAGTTATTACCCGGGAAATATTTTGAGAAATTGAAACCCAATCCCCAAGATGCCGAGTTACCCCATCTTTATTATAACCCTAAGGATCATAAGGTGGAAGAACCACTTAGACCAATTGTTTCGGGTATGAAATCACCAACACAAAAGATCTCGGCTTTTCTAGACAAAATTATTCGTCCCATTTTTGATAGATTGACCCCATATAGTTTGAGAAATAGTATAGAATTCCTTAAGCAATTGAAAAAATATAGGACTACAGACCAGACTCTTGTATACACATTTGATATAACAGATTTGTATACAATGATACCTCAGCAAGAATCGATCTTAGCAGTTTGTGAGATGTTAGGTGAGAATAGGATAAATAAAGTAAATGGGGAAATCCCCATTAATACAGTCAGGACCCTTTTTAGACATGTCCTAGAGAATGCCTACTTTGCCCTGCAGCTACCCGGAGAGAAAGTTAAGTACTACAAGCAGATTAGAGGAGGACCCATGGGCTCAGAATGTACCCAAGTCTTGGCAGATGTGTATATGAGAAAGTGGGAAAAGCAGTTTAAGGTAGATCAAGATAGGGAAGAAGAGTTATACCTCAGATTTAGCGATGACATTTTTATTACCACCAAGAAGAGTAAGATTGAGATGGATAGAATATTAGTAGAGTTAGGGAAGAAAGATAAGAATATAGGATTAACCTTCGAGTCAGGCCCCCACGTAGATTACTTAGATGTTAGAGTTCAAGTAGAAATACCCAACTTTAGAACGAAAGTATATAGAAAGCTAGCAGTCCAACCCTAATCTTACCGTTTAACTCAGCACACCCTCCCCAAATTATGAAGAATATTCCCTTCTCAGCACTCCTAAGAGCGGTAAGGATATGTTCCCATAGAGAAGACTTAGAAAAGGAGATAGAAGTAGTTAGGATAACCCTACTCTTGAATAAGTACCCCCCAAATTTTATAGACAAACATTTCAGGAGATTTTTTGAGACTTTGACAGGAGAGAAGGATAGAAAATTAATTCTGAGTGAGAGACATAGTGAGTATAGGGACAAGGTCTTAGATGAGGGATGGAATAAGAAAGAGAAACCCGGGATCAACTTTAGTAGAGATATTATGCTTCACCTTACGTACACCCCCAGTTTAGCTAGATTTGGCTCTAGATTCCACCAGATTTGGGAAGAGATATTCGAAAGAACCCCACTTAACGATATCCCAGTAGTTTTTGCCCATAAGTTGATAGATAACCTGAAGAGTATATTAGTTCATAAGAAACCCCCCAAGAGAGCAATTAAGGCCTTAGTTGAGAATATAGAAGAATAGTTAGATAAAGGTATAAGAAACCCCCTTCCCCTCCCCGCTTGCTTTTTTGCTATTATAGATACGTCAACGACATCGACGACAAGAACGAAGGACCTGGCTTAATATTGTTTTTAGTCCTGTGTTTTTGTATGTCTTGTAATATGTGTTGACTTGTTTTTCGTTTTGTTGTTTTATATCGTTTTTGTGTTGTTTTCTATATTGTTTATTATACAAGTGTTATATTGTGATAGGGATTGACTCAGTACCCCTTGAGTAACTCCCTCCCCCGCACCCACACTATCGAGATTGCCTTGAGAAATAGAAAAGACTAAGAATAGACTAAGAATAGTTGAGCATAGAAAGGAAAAGAACGACATCTGTCCCCCTCCAATGAGAATAGTGACCCCCATTCAGAAAGAAAAAATTCCTATTGGACGAGAGTAGAACAAAGGAGCGAAGAAAGGAAAGAGGATAGGATATAAAGGAAGGAAAGAATAGAGGATAGTCATTCAATAGCCTGAAGAACATTCGAAACGCGTTGCTCATTACAAGTGTTATTTTTCAATATTTATTGTCAATAAAATTATTCAAAACTCAAAACAAAAAATTCAAAAAGTTTGCTCTAAAAAAGACTCATAAAAAAGATTCTTTCAAAACAAAAAAAGTTTTTCTTTTTCTAAACCAAAAATTAATATTTTTCTCTCGCTCCTAAAATAAAATTTAATCTCTTCTTTTTCTTTTCTTATTTCTCTCTAAACTAAAAAGTAGCCTCATTCATTTATTTTTTCAAATTCCAAAAAACATTTCCTTATCATATATATTTATTCGTTCCAAAAAGAACTTTTCTTACTCCTAAAATCTAATTTATTCAATTTTTTATTCATTTATTTAACAAATTCACCTCTCTCAGCTCATTCTTAAATTTACCAAAACCCAAAAAAAATTTCTCTATATTTTTCTATTAAATTTATTATTAAAAAGACAGCTCTTTTTTCGGTTCTTATTTCCAAAAACTTATCAAAAACTTTCACTAAAAAGCTAAAATATAATTCAAAACTAAGCCAAAAACATTAGATTTATTTATTTTTGTTCATTTTGCTCATTTATTCATTTATTTATTCACTTGTCCATTTGTTTTTTCTTTCAATTTTCTTTCCATATTTATTTATTCAAATTAAACAAAAAAACTTTATTTTTCATCTAAACTATTTATCATTTATTTGGTCTTCTCGTTTTTCTTCTACCACATTGTTAATTCGACTTTTTCTTTCAAAACCACACCCACACCCACACCCACACCCACACCCACAACCACACCCCACACCCACACCCTGATAAAAATGGATCGATACCATGATATAGAGCCCAACTTTTTAAAATTTTACAAATTTTTTACATCTTAAAACGAGTTTAGACGCGTTTGTCTGCGTTTCAAACTGGTAACGCGTTGGAACACCCGAAAATGTTGCATTTTGGACGTATCCGGACGCATGAAGTTACATTGCTGACAAACGCTAGGGGACGCGTCGAAAATTAAAAAATGGATACATGGGTGGAAGCAAAGAAAAGAGTATTATATTATCTATTTTATGGAGATAATTATCACTGTTTTGAGGTGTTGTTTACAATCGATAAAGGAATCATTGAATAAAAAGTGGTACAAACAAAAAAATTCAGAGAATCGAGAATAAGATTTTTGAAAAGATTGCTGTTAGAATTTATTCAGTTGATTAATTATATTTAAGCTTAGCCTTTCTTAAATGTGCTTTATAGTTATAAGTAAATAAACCTACAAAATCATCACTGGTCAAAATCCTATTGCAGTAGAATGGTAGAAGTTTCCTCTAATTGTCAAGTTTCAGTTCAACAATGCTTTCTGATCATAGAAATGAATAGACAAGATCAAATTGAACTTTTTTGGAATGTTCAATGGTGATAAATCTAAAATATAGTATTCATTATTGGTAAGAATATCATTCAGATAGTCCATTACGGAATAAAATGCAACATAATGTTTCACCGACTAGTAATCAATCAATGAAAAAACGATAGTGTTTTCTAAAGAGAAGGAAAGCCGTACGTCACTGAAAACAGTATAAGTTAATCTACTTTAGTTTTATAGAATACATTAACATGCTTCGATTAACGTATTATGATCGGACATTTTCAAAGAGAACAAAGAATGATATATAATCTTGCCGATGAAATCAATAGTTAGGAATTGCTTATTAGAGCATATCTGAAGTTGTGCGCACATTGTATTGAACTCTTGGCTAAAAATATCTTGGTATTTTTTTAGTAAATATGTGTACAGAAAACAAATAAATTTTTTAATTGAAAAAAGAACACCACTGAATTGTTGTTAGAAATTTTAATACCAAATAGACAGTAAATCGAATACGAGTATTTTTCTTCATAAAGAAAGGCTATTTAACGTGACGATCATTGCCAATTGATAATGAAACAAATCGATCACATTTACAACATCATATTATTAGTAGATCTCGACACAATTCAATTCATACAAAAACACAGGCAACAAAGCTGTCGCTGTTCATATCATTCAATATGCTCTGAATTGTATCTATATCTGAAAATGTTCCGAGAAAGATACCACAAGTTTATTAGACATTTAACAACAGTGTATGAATGTTTTTTTGCATGTGTGCAATACCTTTTCCTGCACACTAAGTTAAAATGTGTCGGATATGTCGTGATTTACAACACATTTTGGCTGATAAGACGACGATATATTTTTCATTGGTTCTTTTGGAAAAGCATGTTTCGATCTTTTTTCAATTTGTTTCCATTTATTTATTCATATTCCAAATACTCCAGACAGCTCACATTCTGAGATCTGACCGATCTCGAGTCGGTCCGATTTACATTAGAACATTTCAGGGTAGTCTTCTCTGGATCATGGAACGAAATTGGCATTTTCTCGATTAAAGAATGATTGAGAAATAGTCTAGAAAATAAGAATGTTTTGAAAATTTATCTTTCTAATGTTCAACCGTGTTGTTTATATATAACTATGTGCGCATGACAGAACAGTGAATGAATAACCGGCAGACAGAACGCGACAAATTCATATACAACACTTTTTTTTACTGGAGCGCATAACACAATAAATCACGACGCATTTAAATTTAGTGTGTATCACTCAGTTTTTTTCTACTTCACTCATGTGAACAATATTCTACTGCACGTAGAAATAGGAAACTGTATGAAAAGTAACTGTTTTCTTGCACTGTTCGCTGCTTAATGGCATGCATGTGTTTCTATTAGAAATATATGAAAAAATTCTGTGGTCGTTTTTTTCCCGGATTTTCTTAACTTTTCTGTCCTTTCCTGTCAAAATTTTCAAAGAATAAAGTTAAACAAAGCAGAAGAACATAGTCTTATTGATGCATAATTAATGAGAAGATACTTTTTTTTTCGCTATAACTTAAGATTTTATTCATACCAATCTTACAAAAACAAATGAATACCGAATTTCCTGAACAAGACTTAACTCATAGTCAAGAACAATACCAATCTGATTATGAGATTAGATGAATTTCATGAATTAGTAATTGAATAGAGTCAGACGAGTGAAACTCAAGTTATTTCATTTCACAACTATGACAGGGGGTGACAATTTGTCTACAGTAGTTTAATTATAAACATGGATAAAATCCTTATCAAATACTATTCTCACCTCTGCACATGTCACATCATGTTTGTTTTACAAGATGAGTATGAGAGTAAACGATACGGTAAGAATTACTGACATTGCGTCGTTTGTAATTTTCTTAGAAGCGATGGTAATCTACTAGAAATGCAAAGAAAATCATTCGAGTTATCGTTTTTAAAGAGTTCAACTTCTACAAAATAACATCATTTTTGACATATTTGCAAATAGTACTCATCAGTCAAATCGAATTTCTGTTGAAAAATAAATTCAATAGATAAATCTATTTTCACCTTAGTTATAGATATGTGGAAAATAGACAGCATGTTTCAATACTGAAGCGTTCTCTCGCACGCTTCAATGCTTATGAATTGCAATATTCATCATTAAATATACACATGAATGAATTCTAGACTAAACTACTTAATACTTTAGGCATGAGTTATAAAAACAGAATTGAGTCCATAATAATATATAAAAGTATTTCAAGTGAATATCAACACGCTGTATGAACGTTGACTATCGCGTATAATTTCTTTTCTTCTATCATAGTCTGCAGCAAATATAGAAGAATATAATAGTCTTTAAAAATTTCTAATAAAATCTTATCCTTTTTTGAAGATTACTTCACTTGAATGGGGTGTAAACTGTCGATATTTGCGTCATCAAACACTCAGTCAAATACTGCATATCCACAACGATTAAAAGTTTCCGATGATAAATTGAATCAATCACAGACAACACGTTTCGTCGAAAATTGTTTAATTGTTTTGCTAGCTGACCAGACATCAATTGAAGAAGAAAATCTTCTCAAACAATTACGTCATGTTATATCTGCCTTACGAATATTTACCGATTCGGATGCATGCTTTACTTTTATTAATTATATTCATGTTGAGAAAATCTTTCTAGTAATCTCTCCTGAATATAAAAAATTTATTGATCGTATTCATCATTTATTACAAATTTTGAAAGTCTATGTCTTCGATCCAAAGATTCAGATGCTAAATAACATACATGATCCTATCGTACAACCGAATATCTTTCGAAACTCGACTGATTTATGCAATCAACTACGTGAAGACAGAGAACTTTTTGAACTTGATTATGTCGCTATCAAGACAGTTCCTCCATTATGCTCGGATGAAGTTGCACTGAAATGTAAAGCATCATTTCTACTTGTACAATATATGAGAGGTGTTGTAATTCGCTACAAATTTGAAAATGATGCAAAGGATAGATTTGTCGAGTTTTGTCGAATACACTATGCGGACAATGACGAACAACTGTGTGAAATCGATAAGTTCGATAGAACCTATCGACCACAAAACGCTCTATATTGGTTAACTCGAAACACATTCGTGTCACGTATATTTAACCGTATACAACATACATTAGAAATTGATCTTCAATACAAAATAAGCTTTATAACAAAGCATATTCATGTACAACTCGCTCACTATTCTGATCAGAACGATTCTTCATCAAAAGAAACATCTTGGAGTTTCTATCGCGGAAAGACAATGTTACAGCATGAATTTGATGCTTTCCTGAGAAATAGTTCCGATGGTTTGCTCTCATTTTCATGGTTTATTATGGCTAAGAGGAACAAGAATGTAGCTATTGACTTGTTACATCGTTTAATTACTGTTAATCCCCAACGAATAGCCATACTCTTCGAAATCTATATCGATACAACGAAACATGTGATCAGCCCATTTGCTTTACTTGAAAATAACGATCATGAAGATCATTCAAAGAAAGACGATATATGCTTTACAATTGGTACGGTGTTTAGGATCCAATCTACAGAGCAAGTCAATGAGTTTTCTATTGAAATGTGGCAAGTTAAATTGATTCTTGTGGATGATAGTGATTCGCAACTTTTTCATCTTGTTGAGCCATTGCGCAATAATGACATTCAAACAAATCCACTGGCCTATGCTGGTAGACTGCTAGTCGAGATGGGTGATTTTGATCGTGCTGAACAATTTTATCTTCAAATACTTCTCGATCCATCAGTTCTCAATCAACCACGTCGAAGCTGTCGCATACAAACTGCTCTCGGCTCTGTTTTTACACTGAAAAACGAATTCAATAAAGCGCTTGAGCATTATCAACAGGCTCTAAAAGCTAGCTTAAGCTGTTTGCCTCCGAATCATCCTGATCTGATGCCAATCCATAGTGCCATTGGCGATTGTTATTATAAGACTGGCAATTATTTATTAGCCTTGCAAAGCTATGAACGAGCTGCTCAACTTATACAACCTAATATGCAATCGATTGATCAGCAAACTCTCGATGATTTAAATAATCATATTGTTAATACACGAAAACATCTCAACAGTAGTGCCTGGCGCGATACTGTACAATTTTCTGTGTAATTTATAAAATAATTAATCAGATTGTAGAACTATGTTTTTTTGTGGTTCGATATTCTATGAATCTGCTTCAGTGTCTGTCGAATATATTTCCATGTACATGTATATCTCGTCTGCTTACATATGAGAATTTTCAAATAAAGCATTTTTCTGTTCAACTAAAACTTCAATAAAATAGCAATTCTGAATGAGCTTTTCTTTATTCTCCATTGAGGTTAGCATACGGATTAGAAGCCTATATTTAGAACATGCGTTTATTTTCGAAGAAAATAGTGAGTGTAATTTGATGTCAAGATTGATTTCCACTATTGACATTTCAATAGTTGAAGTTCTCTTTTCGACTTTTTTTAAATACGTTGAAATTTAATCTGTCAATAACAATAAGAAGCAATAGGTCGGTTTGTGATAGTTGTCATATAATCAGCAAAAAGATAAAATTGAATTAAATAATAAGTTTAATTTCAGTCTAAGCAATATTAGTGATTTTAAATTGATCAAGATATGCAATTGTCAATCGATAACAGTTTGAAATAAAATTGATGTTTACAACAGTAATAAATGTGAACCGAATCAATGATTAGAAAAATAATAAAGGGTGTGGGTGTGGGTGTGAATAATGAGAGTAATCACACACACTCCATACCTACACACATAATAGTCCATATATCATCGTGTGGTAAACAGCCAAAAGCTAGCTTTTGTTGCCATTTATGATCATTTAACGTTTGAAACAGTGTGATGTTGTTGCAGACGTCATCGTGTACGGTTATCGATTGTCATTGATGTCGGCAATGATTAATATCCTGGAGGCTCCTTCGTTCGTATACGGTAGTGTTGTTTGAGTGTAGACAGATGATATTAAATTATCATTTAGCACGCTTATGTATCCCTGAATTCTTTTGACATTATCGTGATTGAACTGGTAGTTGACTTGATAGATTGACAGGCTTTCATTTAAATAAAAAAGTGCTTTAAATGAGTTACTTATATATCTACAGTATATACCAATATTTCTGAGACTGTTTGCAATTTTTATATGATCAGACGACAGTTTTTGACGATAGAGATCCAGTGCTCGGAGTTCGCATTGCAAACCATGATCAATCTTGAAGGGTGTGGGCGTGGGTGTGGGTGGGTATGGGTGTTCTCTTTCGTCCATACTTACACCCACACCCAAACCCAAACCCAAACACACCCACACCCTCTTCTTAGAAATTGATCAATAGAAATTAAATCGAATTATTATGTAGAAAATATAGATGATGAAACAACAAGGTTTGAGTATATTCTTTCATAGGATAGGTTCAAACTATTTTTTTCTCCTTCCATCAAATGGATAGTTAAGTGGAAGATTTATTACAAAAATCGAATTAAATCAAATATAACTCTCTTCATTATCGGCTTAGTGACGATACTTTTATTAAATTACGATTCATAGAAGGGCTTGGATTCTCTGTATTTTTCACTTTTTCAAATAGTATCGATTATTTTATGTGTGAAATCTACTAATATCTATTTCAGAGTTAAATGGCCGTGGACATTTTTCAATAACTCCTTGATAGGAACGAGATAGAGATCTATGGTTTTCACCGTTGAAAAGAGCAAATGAAAACACATCGAACCATATATAGAAAGATTTTGCTAACTACTTTCCTAAAGGTTTAGTCAAACGTTTTCAAAGAATTGCTTTTTTCTCCTACGTTAAAAAAATAGCTTTTCTATCAAAATACTAGAAAAATTTACATTTTTCGATTATTTTGTTGAAAAAAATGAGGCGGTAAATTGTGTTCCGATGGTTTGGATATCATACTGATAGTAGTTAGAAACAGAGTCTTGATATAGTTTTGTAGCCCTTCCTTTGATGGTTCTAGTGCACTCCTGAAAATCAATACATTAATATCGTGACCATGAGAAGCATGCTGTTTTTCTTGAAGTTTAATGCAAAACCTATAGAAAAGTAGCTGGAAGATCTTTCTATATATAATGCGATGCGTCTTCATCTGCTCTTTCCAACAGTGAAAACCGCAAATCTCTATCTAGTTTCTATCAAAAGTTATTAAAAGAAAATGCCCACGGCCATTTAACTCTGAAATGAACATTAATTAGGATAATTTTTTGATGACTCCAGATACTTATTCATTTGTGTATTTCTTCTTAACGAATAAATGATAGTCTACATGTATGTTTATTCGGCCATTATATATTTTTATCATATTTATTATCTCGATGCGCTGTTCAATATTTTGCTTTTATTGCATTAGATCTCGATTATCTGAATATTTCTCGATGAAAGACCTTGAGAATCATGCTTCTTCATTCGAGTTCTAACTTTCTACGTGATTCATATTAAATAAAAATTTGTTTAGAAAATGATAATTATGCATACCTGTTTTTTTTTATGTCTTGTATATGTGTTTCTTCAAGATTTCCTTATGTAAAGTAATGTATTGTTAATCATTAGTTTCAATTATTTTACTACAAATAAACATCATAATTCAAGAATCTACAATCTTAGAAACAGAAGTAAGCAGTATAAACATAAAAGGAAATAACTATAATTGACAATATTGTCAACCACTGATGAAAAGCTCTACAACTGTTATAAAAACTCAGAGTCTAAAAAAATTCGTTTTCTCTTGAGAATACTTTAAAAAAAATTGAATAAATAATGTTCTAAAGAATTATTCGTGTTTAATTATTTATAACAAGAGAAAGTTAATCTAGTTCAAAACGATATAGCTATGACCAGTGACGTTTCGTAAATAGTCGTTTCTGGACTAATTATCTTTAATTATCATTGAATACCGATGAATATTCGTCATTATTGCGACTCTAATCGTTGTCATGTGCTGTCGAGCGAACACAATATTCTAACAGACTTAAACTTTAACTGAGGATAGATCTGCATAATTTCTAGTTATATTGAAAATATCAGACATTTATCGATTGTGAATAATGATATATGAAACCTCCAAAGTTGTCTAAAATAATGAATTTTCCTTATATGAATGAAATATATACACGAACAATGACGCAATTGTATGAGGTAAAGATTTTATTGTCAGTCATACTCATGAGAATTTGCGTCCAAAATTCGCTCTATTTTTGGTCTTTCGTTTTTAGGTCTCTTAGAAAAGAATATGTGAAAACTCGAAGTTTCATTAGTTTTGAAAACGATTTACGTCAAATTGCATGAAATACTTGTCTCTATCACCTCTCTTAAGTTCAGCAAAGTCTAGGACCCTTAACCAAGCATGTTCTATGAAGATTGGTCGCGTTTTGCTATATAAAAGAATGGTGTCACACTGAATCTTATAGAGTTCTAGATTTGGGCATAATTTTCTGATCCAGAGATGTAATGGCTGCTTCTCACTTGCGAACATGAAGAAAATTAATTTCAAGTAAAATAAAATTATTTTGAATTTTCGGTTGATTTAAAGTTGACAGTTTTACAATTTTTGTATAAAACAATTAAATTTCATAGCTAATTTTAAAGATTTGCTCCATGAGAGCGGATATACAAAATAAATTGCTTTAAAAAATTTTAATGAAAAGTTATTTTTTTTTAAGAAAAAGTTGCTGCAATTTGTAGAGGATGTAAGTTTGTTGTTAAATGAAGATTTTCGTCATAAGAAAATTTATTGAAATTTGCTAATGGCATGAGTTTTGTTCAATATAGATTGTTTATCTTAATGGATCTGACGAAATATATACAGGACGTGAGCTTTTAACCAAAGAAGTTTTTGATTGAGTTAGACTTGAGATGATATACAGAAAGGTGTACAGATTATAAAGAATGATATGATGTTTTTTTCTATAAATAGTAATTATGAAGTATTATATCGCATAAAACTATATGCATATACTAACTTTTCTTGAAAGTAATCTAAATCTTATTATCAATTATTGTTATTATCGTTTTAATGTAAGATGAATTTCGTGAAAGAGAACTAAATATTTAGGATTGATATTGACTAGCTGACTGTTTTGTTTTATTATTGATAAACCAATACTCATAATGCACATGTACGAGCAAGGCTCATCGATCTGGGTTTAGCTAAAAAGCGTTTTAGTTAAAGTCAATGTGAGTTTTCAAAGAGGTTTTATCATGATTTATAGTGTTAATTCAATTTTTATTGCAAATGTCAGGTGAATGAATGGAAATATGTTCGTGAACAGAAGCCGTTCACCAGCATCCTTATTTTAAAATGCGTCTTTTTTGAATAGCATTTTTTTGTATTTTGTATTGTTGTATATAAATGCTTTGCACCGAAATTAATTTATCTACATTTTATGCTTGATTTCATGTTATAATGATAATTAAATAGTGTGTTCAAATTAAGAAAAAAGTCTTATGATATCGGTAACAAAACTTATGTCTAATCAACTCTATAAATTACAGTTAACGCTTTGGGGACGGGGTTACTGTAGCAAAAATGAATAATTTTTTTTGAAATACTGACCAATGCATTTATTCGCAAATATAAAGAATAAACAATTAGAAGTATTTCAACATATGATAATCGCGAAAACAGCCAGAAATACAAAGTCCGACGTTACATTCAGTGCATTCGTATCTGGAAACAGCTCTCTTTTTAGCTCTTCTTGTTGTATTTGCGCAGACCACGCATTGTTTTCTAGGATTTTTTCTTGCGGTTGTTGACGGTATAAGTGACGAGAAATGGCGACCAATAAGTCCATTAGGATTTTTTCCAAAGCTAGGTCGACCTCTTGGTGCTTTTGACTTTCCATGCATCTCAATGATTTGACGAATCAACTGTAATCAAAATTCATACAACCGAATATTGTTACGAGTCTTATGTCTGTATCAAAGGAACGAATTGAGTACAGATAAATCCATAAAATGGAAGAAAAGTTTCTTGTAACATTTCGTTGTCCTTCGAATACACTCAACACAACTAATCTGCATATAGGATCTGTCAATGGAACCCATATTTGTATTGTATGCTATCACAGAAGCTGGTTTTTGAATTTGCTCATTAGTTTTCCAGTGAACTTTTCCAGTATTTATCATTTTTGCTTCATGTATTGTCGAAAGCATGGTGACTTCTCTCTTGTCAAACCATTTTACCACAAGTAAAATGTTTGTGTTCCGGTAATCGCTGTCACCCTTTTGTAACGTATTAGTAAAGTATGGCATGCTGAGGCGATTCTGTCGCATAGTACCACAGGCTTCTGTTGAGTTCGCATGTGACTCTTCGAAAAGGATTGGACTTGAATACCAACTGTCCATGAATAAATTGTGACCTTTCCGAAGATACGATTGCATAAGAGTCATTACGATGGATCCTGGTATTCCAAGCTCTTTACTATGATGAATCTCTGCTGCAGATCTCATGTAAATCACGAAATCCAATATATATCCAGTGTGACAATCGCTCAAAACAAATAATTTAATTTCGAATCTGCTTCGTTTGAATGAATGTATTGTTTGAAACTTAATCTCCCTTTGTAAAGTACCAAACCTTCATCAATACATAGGTTCTGATATGGAACAAAAATACGTCGGAACTTTTGCTTCAAATCTTGCACGACAGGTTTTACCTTGTATGATCTGTCTCCTTCAGGTTGATATGTATTATCATTAGAATGCAGAAATTTCAAAAGTAGTAAGAATCTATCTCTAGGCATGATATCACCAAAAACTGGTGTTGCTATCAAGGGATCGATTGACCAGTAATCTTTAATTCTGAACTTTTTCATATGCGCCATTAACATGAAGGTCGCCAGAAAAAGATACATTTCTTGAAAATCAGTTGGAATCCATTTTGCTAGATGTGATGATGATGATATATGTTTATCAGATGAGTTTACTTGAAATTTGTTTGTCTCATCAACAATAATGTGAATCAATTTTTGATCAAAAAATAGCTTGAAAAACTCTAATGGTGACTCTCCATTTAAGCTACAAATGATTCCACAACCATCGTTTTGAAATTGGAATAATTTTGGCTTAAAATTTGATTTTGTCTACAATCTTGAAGTGCAAGTTGAACTACGAGATGATGAAACATCTTCATCATCGAAAACTTCCGTAGAACTCTCGATATTATGGTCACTATATTCGCTAGTCTCCGATTCATGCACAGTTTCTGTATCTGATTCATTATTTTCATCAGTGTCCGGTTCACTCTCGGTTTCTGCATCTGATTCGCTTTGTGACACAGGATTGGTGAAAATTTCGTTAAATTCAATTGTGTTTTTTTCTCTGACTGCTGTCATTCTGATCTTCAAAAGAAATAAAGAACAGCAAGAGCAGATATATATATATATATATATTTGATGGATAGAATAAGAATATACTAGAAAAAAGAGAACTCGTAAGAAGATGACTAAGAAAATGTACGTGAAAAATCCACCGTATGTATGTGTCACGTCTTCAAGCCGAATTCGATGTCGAGCAGAAATCACGATTCAGAAGAGCTGGTTTATTCACAAGGGAAAACTAAGTGACTGATTGGGAAAATGACAGTGACAGACAGGAAACACCGGTATATATAGTATGAAAATTACGCAAGAACATTACGCAAGTATACGTCATATGTCCGAGTAGAGTGCATAGAAAGTTCTAGAAGGCACATGCAATACTGAACAATAGATAGATAGATAGATAGATAGATAGATAGAGATGGTCGCGTGGACAGACACGTAACCACTTAGTCACTATATCACAGTATGGTTATTCGATAGTGACATAACAGAAGTAATGGATCTAAGTGCAAAAAGAAAGAAGGTGAATGAGGACACAACACAAACGATTATATCACCATGCATCGAAAGTAATAAATTCATGATCTGTATCGTCATTTCTGCCATGAGAATATCGTTAGAGATTTGCTTAGGTCAGGTACTGATGAAATCAGAATCGAAGCACATATATGTGCTTCCCGTCCCCAAAGGGTTAATTAAGAAGAAAAAGAAAAGAGCAGTAGTTTAGCGAACTCTATAAATTGTAGCTAGTTAAAAGTGAAACTAAAGGTTATAAGTTTTATTGAAATTGGTATCAGTAATTTTTTTAAAAATTTCAAAAACAAAAATTTGAAATTTTCGGTGAATTTTCTAAAACTAATTTACGTCATAAAATAAGCTTTTTTTAAAATTCATATAAATAAATATTTCAGAATTTAAACCACGAAAATTTTTGACTTAAGGCTGTTTCCTATTTGAATATTTTAAATTGAAAAAAAAAACAATTGAAACTGAATTCACCAGGCTTTGAATTTCGACTTTATGTTCTCCAATGAGAAGACACGGTATATTTACGTTTTCAAAATGACGCATACACCATATATTCTGTTTTCTTTCTCAAGGGAGTGGAAAAGTAGTATAAATGAAACGAATAAACATGTGAGTGTGTTTATTGTCTGTATTGTCTGCAACCTGTATGTGTCGATAGTTTATCGTTTTTTATGCGCATGAAATGCTGTTCCTACTGATTGTCATGCTCTTGTTGTTAATATATTTTTATTTAAAATTCAAATATTTTACCCTTCGCGATGATCTGCCCGGTTTGTCACCTCACATTCTCTTTGGCAATCTGATTCAATCAGGTATACTGCTGAATGGTGCAACCGCTGCAGAAGCCTTCAAAGAGTTTACACATCGCTTTGGTAACATTTTTCAATTCTGGCTTGGTCCTTCACGTTTGATTGTCGTGGGTGGCACTAGCGACGTAGAGCATATATTTACTCATCGACATATCTACGAACAGGGTGATGCATTTGTCAAAAAGTTTGGTGTTCTTATTCCCAATGCGTTAATTAACCTTAAAGGTAAATTTTAATCATCTAATTGGAGAACTCTCATAAAATGATTTCTAGGTTCCACCTTCAAACGCCATGCCTCACTAACTATGCCCTTGTTTCGCCATAGCAAGATTATCTGTAATCTAGATTTGATTATGGATACTACTGACAAACTATTGGCCAAATGGCGTCATAGTTTGCCTCAGACAGTGCATTTGGACATTGTTCACCAATTTCAGAAACTAATTCTTGACATCTTCGGTTTCATTGCATTCGACTACGATTTGAATACACTCGATGATGATGGTCATAAGAACACAAGTAACAATGATCTTGCTCGAGCATTACAAGACATATTGAATTTAGCTCAAAAAATCATCCGTTTTCCAGACGTTATTATCATTTTCTATTTGAAATTGAATATCAAATATCGACGAGCTCGAGCAATCGTCGAACAATATTGTAATAGAATAATAGCACACGAATTAGCTCAAAGTCCTGAGTCGATTGCACAACGGAAAAGAACATCATTGATCGCATCACTTATATGCTCATTGCAACAAGATGAACAAGCAGAAGTTAATGCAACTGAAGATAAGAAGAAAGGTCAGTTTGTGTACTTAAAAAATATATTTTGTAAAAAAATAAATCTACAGGTTTGTCTCGCAGTGAACTGTTCGACGAGATGCTGTTCTTTTTAATCGTCGGATTTGAATCGGTATCTAGTGCTTTGTCTTGGTTCATTTATCATATGAGCAAACATCCACAAGTGCAGCAGAAGATCAAGGTAGAATTGATGGATGGCAATGATTATAAACGACCGTTATCATTAGATCGTCTTGATTCACTTGTCTATTTGGATGCTGTTATTAACGAAGTACTACGCTTTACTCCAATCTCCGATGGAACCTTTCGCACATTGATCGTCGATGATCGTCTGCCTGAGAGTGGCGTCCAATTATACAAAGGCGAACAAGTGTATATTTCCATTCATAATCTTGCACAAGATCCTCAGAACTGGTCAATCGATCCTAACGTTTTCTATCCGGAGAGATTCTTGGAAGGAGGCAAGCCTCTTCATCCCTATGCATTCGTTCCCTTCGGTAGTGGCCATCGTCAATGTATTGGACAAGATTTAGCTCGATTTGAGTTCAAGGTAATCGCAGCAAGGTTGATGCAATATGTCACTTTTCATGATGGTGGCCCTCAAGTTAACACTGGTGGACAAGTACAAACCATTACCATTATGCCGAAACATATCGGTGTTAGTATTACATTCGACTGATCAAATCAAACCCTTTTTATAATCCATTAGACATAACAAATAGCGTATTAGATAGTGTCGTACTTTTCTCTTTGATATATGTCGTATAGTGCTTTCTCTTCTTTCTCGTGCCGACTGACTATTGTTCTTCCTACTTTCTCTTATGTATGATATATGTCATCTAGCATGTTCTCTTCTTTTTTACTTCACCTCATTATTATTCGTTTTCTGTTCTCTTTACAAAAAAGTTATTTTCATACCTGGGTTTCCTGGAAAGGGTGTGGGTGTGGGGTGTGGGTGTGTGGTGTGGGTGTGGGGTGTGGGTGTGTGGTGTGGGTGTGGGGTGTGGGTGTGTGGTGTGGGTGTGGGTGTGGGTGTGGGTGTGTGTATGAGTCTTTCTCATTGTCCCACAGACACACACGCACATCCACACCCACACCCACACCCAAACCCTTTATGGAGAACAGTAAAAAATATGAGGATGTGTGCATCACGGCGTTTGGAAGGTTTTTCAGCAGTGGAGAAAGGTGATTTTACCACACATGAAGTCCAGGCTGGGAAAAGAGACATCGTAGTGTTTAAATCATGAGCAGTAGAGCATACTAAGTGGTTATGTAGTACCATCAAGACAACGAAACATTTCGAAATATATCTTTTGAAGATGCTATCCTAATGGTTTTTAGGTACAAA
>CAJNSZ010001166.1:1917-31304 GCA_905329745.1 Rotaria sp. Silwood2 | reverse complement strand
GTGTTCGGTTTGCGTATGGGCAAAGCCCAACCTTGCGGAAGAGAACTCGTTTCATCATCGATTACTTCCGTTAACTTAATATCGATAGATATTAATCCTCGATTTTCAACTTCTTCTAATTTCGAATGATACGTTTTTATAGCTGTATCTTTCAATGAAAGTTTTTCAACTGCACATCGATGTTTACCAATGAGTATGTGATTGATATAGTTTCCAAATTTTACAAATTCTGCAGTGCAACCCTGCTCAACATCGCATTCATATATATGCTCTTGTTTATTACAGTTTCGTAATGATTCATCCTTTTGTGCATCACAGTCGTCGACATCCATAATTTCATCAAGGTGTCTCTCTTTTGTCTCTACCCACTCATGAACAAACCCTTCTGTTTTATTAGATATTATATTAAAAATGGGTTGATCACGATTCAACTGTGACCACGGTATCAAAAGACCGGAACCAATGTTCCATGAACGATGTACTAAAAGACCTTGTATTTGATACTCGAAATTATAATAGTTTGTTATCTGCTTGATCGCACACTTCTTACTTTTTTTTCATTCATAATTTTCAATTCGGTAGTCCAGTGCAAAAACACCTTTGACCCCTTTATATGAGTGACATGCTTCGACAAATTCAGAAGAAGTTGTCACATTATGATTTTCATTCAGGTATCTACAAACATTTGACTTAATTACGGCAGCATAACGATCGCAAGGACCCTTGCCATCCTGTGGATCACAAAAATCAATTCGCTTGACAGCTATACCTGTTTTTTCTGATATTTGTTTGGCTGCTACAAGCGTATTTGCCGAATGATAGCAACCAGCATTATCTGATCGGATAAATGCATTTTTTTGTCTGTGGATCAGTTTCTTTGACATCGAACAAAACGTCATTCAAGATAGCGACGACTGTTTCACTATCCTGTGTACACTGATCAAAAACATGTACAAAAACTTTATACTTGAAAGAATGTTTCTCTTTCTTATCTATGACATCATTGTTCTTTTCAGACAAATCAATCATTTCGTACTCATTAATTTGTTGACTATCATATAAGACATCGGTGTCTTGATCGAAAGTGTTATTCTCATCTTCAATGCTTGCATAGTTTTTCATTACAACAGTAATATGCCAACTGATGCCTCGCTTACCGAAAAATTCAGGCTGTAGTTCCCGACTTTTGACAGGAAGAAACTTCATGGCCCAATCAAGATTGAGATAGATCTCATCATTCGACAGATTATCAAGTAAATTTTGTCGACACAAATCTTGACTGATGGATCGCAGTAAATGCGCTTTCCATGCTTCAATAGATTCACGATATGATCGGAATTTTTTCAAAGCATGATCGAATAATTCTTCGTCTTTTTCTGTTTCCTTGATGAATCGTTCGAGTTCATTTAGCGTGTTCGTTAGATTCGAACACTCAATGCACGATTCATCGTGCTCATGCTCACAATCTTGAGCAAAGTTGCGTCCTTCTGGATCACCCAATGCATGAACACAACAATGATCAGCAATATTGCTTGATCTCGTTACGTGCACTTTATAATCCGATTTCAAATAAAATCAAGCACGTTTCAAATTCTCAATAAGTCGTTCACTATCAATACATAGAGCGACTTTATCTTCAATCATTTTTCTTAAACCGTCAAACGCTTCTCCAGCTTCAGCTGCAAAGTAATTGATACCTTGTAACGACTTTCTTGTTGACGCTTTACAAGTATCGAGAATAGTAAATAAACTACTTTTACTAAGTGGTTCGAAGTCTGAACACATCTCTTTACAATAACGAAAATATTGGTCGATAATACGAGTTGCTCCCATATTTCTTATCGTATTTGGAATGAACAATTCAACTCCAGACGATAACTTCAGTACTTTTTCACCAAAAGGTAAATCTGTACACACGTGAGGTGAAACAATAAAATCAATAAAATGAGCGATTTGATAATCATCAAATCGTTGTACAACTTTTGATGTTGGCTCAACTCTCGAACCAACACCATATTTGGCAGCGTGCAAGCGTGCTGCAGAAAACCTGTAACCAGTTAAACCTGATATGAACAATTGCATGAGCTTTAATGATATTTTCGATGCAATGATTGAGAGAATCTCTCGTCTCAATTGCCACGATTCAGCATTGGTATACGCTTCTGAAATACCACTCATTACTTGACGAAAGTTTCCATCTAATACAATATTTGATTCCTCATTACTCATATCGTTGATTGCGTCCAGCATCAAGACATCAGCATCATTTGATGCCACTAACGATGTAGCTGATCTCAATATAAGTTTAACTAAACCAATGTATCTCAACTTGACACGATGTGTTAAATTCTTATAAGACGTTGTTACACTCACTTTTCTTTTACTACCGCAAGCAGAAAGAAAATTGGTCAGAGCTGCTATTTGTTCTCTTAATTTTTCTTCTCCAATGGAAGGATCATAAGGCGACTGATAATCAAGATCTTTATCTTCTATAGAATGTTCCTTAAAACATACTGAGTCATGATCGAAAAGACATTCAAAAGCGTCGCTATGAAGTTTTTCTCGTGTTACTTCCGTTCTCTCCAAAACTTCTATTCAACAGCTTGGGCAAATAAATTTTCCGTACGAATTTTTCAATCGGAAAACTTCGAATAGCGTGATAGCTTGAGATACAGTGATGTTTCTCAAGCCTACCTTAGCATATGACGGTGTTTTTCTTACATTCAAACAAGTATCACATTTACTTTTTCCTTTTGTAAAATAGAAGTGTTGTAAAAGTAAATTACGATGAGTGTCGCAAACGAAAACGGTATCAATATCGAATTTGTGCTGAAAAAACAAATCAGCTCTTAGAAGCAACACTTCCAAAACAGTATCAGCATCAGGAAAGCATTTTTTTATCACTTTCTTATTTTTTAGTTGCGATAGAGCCGTCCAAGTTAACTTAGACGAACAAACAACTCCATCATAACAGCCAGCAAAAAAACATTGATCGTTAGTCATTTCAAACAAATAAATAATTATCACTTACTTATCAATTAAAGAAAATAATTGTTTAATTGTTTATAAAGCGGTCTTATAAATGATGAATAATATCAGTAATTGTTTTATACGTTTGTATTTCTACGAAAGTATAGTTAGTTATAAAATAAATACGTAATTTACGAACCTCTACGGGAATTATTCGGAAAACTCGTGCCCATTTATTTACATTGATGCGGACATTAATCGGTATACCCGTGTCCATTTTACGTTTTATTTGTTTTTCTTTAATGTCGTAGAGGAAGTTGCAGCTGAGGAATTCATCAAAAGTGATGATTCAAGTGCCATCTTAGCATTGATACTAAAACTTTCTAGTATTTTGATCTCTTGCTGAGCAATCTCAATATCTTGAAAGTCTTGCTCTAATGCTTCTAGCTCTGCATCAATTTCTTCATCGTCATTATTATCACTAGGATTTTTGACAAGTTTGTCTTTGATGACTACGTTACCAGCTGACGAATTTCGCGTGGCAATCATCTGTCCTTCGCGTTTTAGTCGGCAGAAAAATGATCGAACCTGATTTTCATTTAAAATTTCGCTTGCCGAAAAGTAAAACTTGCCGTTTTCTTTCAAGGTCTCCATATCTAACACCACCTCTTTCGGTTTCCAATGTTTCACACCGGAAATGCCTTCACCAAATTTTTTTCGGAGGTATCCACGCTGTTTATTTGAAAAATCTGTGTTCGGTTTGCGTATGGGCAAAGCCCAACCTTGCGGAAGAGAACTCGTTTCATCATCGATTACTTCCGTTAACTTAATATCGATAGATATTAATCGTCGATTTTCAACTTCTTCTAATTTCGAATGATACGTTTTTATAGCTGTATCTTTCAATGAAAGTTTTTCAACTGCCCATCGATGTTTACCAATGAGTATGTGATTGATATAGTTTCCAAATTTTACAAATTCTGCAGTGCAACCCTGCTCAACATCGCATTCATATATATGCTCTTGTTTATTACAGTTTNTATAATGATTTAGACATAATTCGGTAAACCTGTGTCCATTTTATGTTTTGTTTGTTTTTCTTTAATGGCGTAGTGGAAGTTGAAGGTGAGGAATTCATCAAAAGAGACGATTCAAGTGCCATCTTAGCATTCATACTACAACTTTCTAGTATTTCGATTTCTTGGAGAGCAATTTCAATATCTTGAAAGTCTTGATTTAATGCTTCTATCTCTGCATCAATTTCTTCATCGTTATTATCATGAGTAGGATTTTTGACAAGTTTGTCTTTGGCAACTACACTACCAGCTGACGAATTTCGTGTGGCAATCATCTGTCCTTCGCGTTTTAGTCGGCAAAAAAATGATCGAACCTGATTTTCATTTAAAATTTCGCTAGCCGAAAAGTAAAACTTGCCGTTTTCTTTCAAGGTCTCCATATCTAATACCACCTCTTTCGGTTTCCAATGTTTCACATCGGAAACGCCTTCATCGAATTTTTTTTTGAGGTATCCACGCTGTTTATCTGAAAAATTTGTGTTAGGTTTGCGTATGGGCAAAGCCCAACCTTGCGGAAGAGAACTTGTTTCATCATCAATTACTTCCGTTAAGTTCATATCAATCGATATTAATCGTCGGTTTTCTACTTCTTCTAATTTCGAATGATACATTTTCATAGCTGTATCTTTCAATGAAAGCTTTTCAATTGTACATCGATGTTTACCAATGAGTATATGATTGATATAGTTTCCGAATTTGACAAATTCTGCAGTGCAACCCTGCTCAACATCGCATGCATATATATTCTTTTGCTTATTACTGTTTTGTAATGATTCATCGTCTTGTGCATCATAGACGTCGACATCCATAACTTCATCACGATGTCTCTCTTTTGTCTCTACCCACTCATGAACAAACCCTTCTGTTTTACTAGATATTAGATTGAAAATGGGTTGATCACGATTCAACTGTGACCACGGTATCAAGAGGCCGGAACCGATGTTCCATGAGCGATGTACTGAAAGGCCTTGACTTTGATACTCGAAATTATAATAGTTCGTTATCTGCTTGATCGTATACTTCTTACTTTTTTTTAATTCATTATTTTCAATTCGGCAGTCAAGTGCAAAAACACCTTTGACCCCTTTGTATGAATGACATGCTTCGACAAATTCAGAAGCAGTTGTCACATTATGATTTTCATTCAGATATCTACGAACATTTGACTTAATTACGGCAGCATAACGATCACAAGGACCCTTGCCACCCTGTGGATCACAAAAATCAATCCGCTTGATTACTATACCAGTCTTTTCCGATATTTGCTTGGCTGACACAAGTGTGTTTGCCGAATGATAACAACCTGCATTATCTGATCGGATAAATGCATCTTTTATCTGTGGATCAGTTTCTTTGACGTAGCATAAAACGTCGCTCAAGATAGCGACGACTGTCTCACTATCCTGTGTACACTGATCAAAAACATGTACAAAAACTTTATACTTGAAAGAGTGTTTCCCTTTCTTATCAATGACATTAGTATCATCACTGTTTTCTTCAGACAAATCAGTCATTTCCTGATAATTGATTTGCTGACTATCATCAAAGACATCGCTGTCTTCATCGAATGTGTTGTTCTCATTTTCAACACCTGCATCATTCTTCATTACAACACTAATATGCCAACTGATGCCTCGTTTACCGAAAAATTCCGACTGTGGTTCCCGACTTTTCACAGGAAGAAATTTCATGGCCCAATCAAGATTGAGATAAATCTCATTATTAGATAGCTTATCGAGTAAATTTTCTCGACACAAATCTTGATTGATGGATTGCAGTAAATGCGCTTTCCATGCTTCAATAGATTCACGATATGATCGAAACTTTTTCAAAGCTCGATCGAATAACTCTTCGTCTGTTTCTGTTTCTTCGATGAATCGTTCGATTTCATTCAGCGTGTTCGTTAGATTCGAACACTCAATGCACGATTCATCGTGCTCATACTCACAATCCTGAGAAAAATTGCGTCCTTCTGGATCGCTCAATGCATAAACACAACAATGATCAGCAATATTGCTTGATCTCGTTACGTGCACTTTATAATCAGATTTCAAATAAAATCGAGCACGTTTCAAATTCTCAATAAGTCGTTCACTATCACTACAAAGAGCGACTTTATCTTCAATCATTTTTCGTAAACCATCAAATGCTTCTCCAGCTTCAGCTGCAAAGTAATTGATACCTTGTAAAGACTTTCTTGTTGATGCTTTACAAGTATCGAGAATAGTAAACAAACTACTCTTACCAAGTGGTTCAAAATCTGAACACATCTCTTTACAATAAAGAAGATACTGATCGATAATACGAGTTGCTCCCATATTTCTTAGAGTATTTGGAATGAACAATTCAATTCCAGATGATAACTTCAACACTTTTTCACCAAAGGGTAAATCCGTACACACGTGAGGTGAAATAATAAAATCAACAAAGTGGGCGATTTGATTATCATCAAACCGTTGTACAACCTTTTGTATTATCTCTACTTTTGAACCGACACCATATTTTGCAGCGTGCAAGCGCGCTGCAGAAAATCTGTAACCAGTTAAACCTGGTATGAACAGTTGCATGAGATTTAACGATATTTTCGGTGCAACGATTGAGAGAATCTCTCGTCTCGATTGCCACGACTCAGCACTGGTATATGCTTCTGAAATACCACTCATTATTCGACGAAAATTTCCGTCTAAAACAATATTCGAATTTTCACTGTTTACGTCCTTAAATGAGTCATGCATCAGCATGTCAGCATCATCCGATGCTATCAACAATGTAGCTGATCGCGTTATGAGTTTTACTAAACTTACATATTGCAATTTGACACGATGTGATAGATCCTTATAGGAAGTTGTCACATTTACTTTTCTTTTACTGCCACAGACAGAAAGAAAATTGTTCAAAGCTGTTATTTGTTCTTTTAATTTTTCTTTACCAGTCGCAGGATCATAAGGTGGTTGATAATCAAGATCTTTATCTTCCATAGAGTCTTCTTTACAACATACTGACTCAGGATCGAAAAGACACTCAAAAGCATCGTTATGAAGTATTTCTCTTGTTACTTCCGTTTTGTCCGAAATTTCCATTCGACACTTTATACAAATAAATTTTCCATACGAGTTTTTCAATTGGAAAACTTCAAATAATGTGATAGCTTGAGATACAGTAATGTTTCTCAAGTTCATCTTAGCAAATGACAATGTTTTTCTTACATTCAAGCAAGTATCACATTTACTTTGTGCTTTCGTAAAATAAAAGTGTTGTAAAAATGAATTACAATGAACGTCACAAACGAAAGCGGTATCAGTATTAAATTTGTGCTGAAAAACAAATCAGCTCTTAGAAGCATCACTTCTAAAACAGTTTCAGCACCAGGAAAGCATTTTTTTCTTACTTTCTCATTTTTCACTTCTGACAGAGCCGTCCAAGTTAACTTAGACGAACAAACAATTTCATCAAAACAACCAGCAAAAAAACATTGATTGCTAGTCATTTCTAACAAATAAATTATCACTTACTTATTAATTAAAGAAAATAATCGTTTAGTCGTTTATAAAGGGACTTTATAAATGATGAATAATATAAGTAATTGTTTTGTACGTTTGTATTTCTACGAAAGTATAGTTGTAAAATGAATACGTGATTTACGAACGTATGCAGAAAGAAAAGAAATACATCAAGCGCACATGTCTATAGAAACTTTTTTTTCTTCCTTCCCATTTTTCTTTTAACTGTATATATATATCTATTGTATCATATTTGGTCAGGCAGTAAATTCAAGTCAAAAGAAAACAAAAATTAGTTCAATTGATTCGTTCATGGAATTCATACACAATCTCTCTTTGCATGGCATTGTGACAATCCAAGATTAGCTAATCGATCTTACCTTCATAAAATATAATCAGTGATGATTTTTTATTTTAAATAGAACATATATTCATTGAAATATGTCGTACCTATGTGAAGAATACTCGAGATAGTTCATAATCAACTCAAACTTCTATTTTTAATTAGAAAAAAATATTCATAATAATTTTTTCTTAAAAATGGTGTGCAGTTGGTCAACATTGTGAGCCATTTTTCGCCTCGATACATAACTTTTTTTTTAAACTTTGTTTTAGTCATTTTGTAGAGGAGAAAAAACTGTACAACATATGTGAAATTCAGCATGGGATTTTTTGAATTGACTGAATAGCAGATGATATACTGAAGATAGTTGACAGATTTTTTACTCAAAAAATTGTCAATCTTAGACAGTATTTGAGAAATAACTCTCGATCAGCACATTGAAATATAATTTGTAAATAGGTAATTTTGTTCAGCTTTCAATGCTCTATCTTTTGGTATATTACACGAAAAATTTTATTAACTTGATGTTATCGAAAAAATCTCAACTTTATATGAACAATTTTTGATGATATTTTTCAAATATCATCGTGAGTGCTCGACAGTAAAATTGAGCTAACTTTTCACCAGCTCAATGAAATGCGCTAAAAATTTGGATTTAGAGGTTTTAGATGATGCTGAACAAGATGAGAATATCAAATCGAAAAATTAAATTTTGACGAGTGCTTCGATTTCTTGATGGCTTTACGGGTGCTCTCTTAAAGATTTTATAAATAATACTTACGTTCATTATGGTGGTTTCGTGTACATGAAACTGAGTGTCGTTTTGTTCTAGAGGCTGATGTAAATGGAAAATAAAAGTTACTGATGTGAGAATTCAATTCTATTTCAACGCAGAACAATATAAAGTTATTCCTTTTTTCACTCATGTGATTTTCTGCTGTAAGATTGTGTATCGCAACATTATTCAATAAATGGTGTTATCAACCCTAAAATTCAACATCATTCTGATATAGATGCATAACGAGTTTTGTTTAAAATAATTTCAGATAAAATAATGATTGACTCTATGTACGTAGTCATATCCATATATTCCGCGAATTTAAAAAGAGAAAGTAATCTAAGAGAGAAGTTTGGCCATTGCATACAACAAGTAATAATTACTCCGAAAATAACCAAAGAATAATCGACATCTCAAACTAGACTAAACATGTTTCTAACACAAAATAAAACCCCTCTTATGGAACGGTATAATAATAAACCCTTGACCGTAGAATAAAAAACCCTTTTCATCAAAGGGTAGAACAATAAACCCTTTTCATCAAAGGGTAGAACAATAAACCCTTTTCATCAAAGGGTAGAACAATAAACCCTTATTTACCAGCCATAAACCGTTTTTATTTTCAAATACCCTTGGCCTAATAAACCCTTTGGCTCAGAAACCCCTTAAGGGTTTGTCACACCAGCATAAACCCTTTAAGGGTTTTGGAAGATTTTCCTAAAGTACTAGGGTTTATGATTCTACGATATTTTTACAGTGTAGTCAGAAAAATGAAACCTTAATGTAGTACTACACGAAAAACTGTGGATTAAGTCCGCTTGAAACACACGACAGCAAAAGATTAATTGAAAATTTCTAGAACATATTTCATAGATACCTCATTCAGAATCTCATGATTTGAATTATGATTAGGAAAATTTATCTCTTTTAACATGTATTTTAGGATATGATTAGTAAACTCACAACAAAACAGAATGAAGTTCATAAGTTTCAAAATCACAGAAGAAATTCTTAAATATAAAAATTTAAAAAAAACCAGGTCGAACAAGGGCAATCGTAAACGATAGTGTACGGAGAAATACGACCAAATAAATGACTCAGTATTACAATTGTAAATCTCCGTGTTGTATACGAAGTAATACGACAATATACGGAGAACAATACGGTCGTTGACGATTTTCATATACGCACTGCGTATACGGTGCATAGTGGGCAACCAGGCGGACATCAACGAAAGTATTCCTTTCCAAAGATCAAAAATTAGAATAAATGCATCTATGATTAGTCTATCTTGCCTTAAAATGAAAGTTCCAGAAAGTAAGTAAAACGCTGAGAAAGCTCATGCTTATGCATTTGCTCATAAATCGCCATCTAAAGAGAAAGTTAATTTTGCGGCCCACTTAACGAAAGTATTTAAAACAAAAAACTATTGGAAACGAATGATTGCCCTATGGGCTCTATTCTGATAAAAATTCTTTTTGACTGAACTTAAATTGGAAAAGAAAAATATTGATTACCGGGCTAAAGCTAGGTCCGAAAACTGGTCATTCCGTATTTTGCAAACCCTACAATGAGATTAAGTTCGATTGATTTGAAATTTTTACCGATTATTCTTCCATATGTGACCTATCGTTGGGCTTAGCGTCACCTCGCGCCGATGAACCCAAACTGTGCTGCAAGTTTTCCAAAAGAAAACAAGGCTTCTGCCCCTGAAGCCCTATTTTGTCAATTTTGATAGCATTGTGGCGCAAAACCAAAGTGATATTCAGAATCAGCTCATTCAATTGCATCGAATCATATATAAAAATAAGCATTTTTTTCAAAAAAAACGTGGGATTCTATGCTGAAATATTGCTGAGTATTGTATTCATTCATTGCTGCTATTCGCGATAAATATAGATGATTTCTTTTTAATAATCGATTTCAATAAGAAGTTGATTAGATATTTTACCAAAATTTTATTACTGCACTATATTGGAATCACAAATCATTCTACTAACTTAGGTTTGTCAGGCTTCATTTATTACTATTATTTTTAAAAAATCTATTGAAAAATTAATTTCTTCCCAAGATACTAGTATCATTCGATAATATTTCTAAAGCGTATTTTCTCTTTATTCTTCCAATTCAAACGTCACTATCCTGCTTTTCTAACAATAACGAGTATATCTCTTTAACTACTGCTACGTTGTTATACCGAGAAACTAAATAACTTAGTGATTCACATGTATGTTAATATGTATCAAATTTTATCGTAACAGTGTAAACGATAGATAAACTGTGTTCTCATTTATTTTAACGTGACTGTACAATCAAAAAAAATCAAATTCATTAAACCTTACTTTTTGAATCGAAATTCACTTGAAACATGAATAATCTTAATCTGAATACCTTCTATGAGTTTTATGATCATGAATCTGATAAAAACAATGATTTATTTACTACAAAAATACTTGAATATTTTGATGTTCGTTATACTCACAGCAACAAATCAATTATAGAAGAAAAGATTAACCATTATATTCTTAGAAATAGAACGAAATTTTATGATGTATGGAGAAAATGTAATAAAAAACAAAAAGAACAGCAATTTGCCGATATTGTTGTTTTGACACAAGAAGATTTTCACTCATCTCCATTTTCTGATACTCCAATAAGTATCAAAAGACGAAGTCCATCATCAACGGCTATAACAATCTGTACATCATCAACAACAACATTCTCTTATCTCTCTTCACAAATATCTACTGTTGATCTTTCTACTACAACAAAAAGACAACGTGATTTTAGTGAAGTATCATCTTGTCAGAAACGAAGACGTTTATCTGATTAAAATTCTGAACTGGATGAATTTGCATTAGCAAAAAATTTATCAATTAATCAAGTTATAGGATATCTTCTTTTTCAACGAAATTACAATACTGATAAATATTTGGCTGATTTAGGACAACAACTTTATGAATGTAGATATATTCAAAAATTAAATACGAACAATTTTGATGTAGATGAAGAATTGACACAAAAACATCATATCATACGGATAATTTATTTTCATCTCTCANAAAAAAAATTTATATCTAATATTGGATGAATTTATATCTAATTAAGAAAATAATACATCTAATTTTAAAATTTATTTATATCTAATTTATTAAGTAACACTACCTAACAACACAAAGTTATATCTAATTAATAATTAAAGTAACAGAAAAAAATAACAGTTAATTGGACACTTTTAAATATGAACTCAAAATCAGTAGTCTGTTCATTTATACATAATGCAATACCAAATGGATGAAAAGCACACTGTTTATCAGTAGTACCCACCATCAATACAGGATAACCCTGCCATATTAATTTATAAGTTGCATCTGCACATACATGATTTGAATTTAAACAATTTTTCATTAAATTTTTGGTTGTAACAAATAATCTAAATAATGGATCGGCATCACCATCTTTGATATAATAATTAGCAACAAAACATTGATCAGGATCATTTGGAATAATAGATTTTTCAATACACCAATTTTTTATATGATTTAAACTAATTTGAGCTGGACCATAAAATTTCCTGCGAAGAGTTACCAAAAAGCTTGAAATTTGCGATGCCTTTGGTTGTATTATTTTCCGTTTATCAAGTTCAGATAAAATAGCTTTTGGTGTAGTGTATCCATTTTGAAATAATTCAATAATAACATTTTTTACTTCAAATGGAATACCAGTTTGTTTGCTTACTGTTCTATGATCATGCTGAATAATTGCTTGAAATAATGTTACTTCAAAGTTGCTTGCATGAAATAATAAATAAATTTTTGCTGGACAATTTGAACCACGTTTGAAGCTGCATTTATAATATTTTTTCGTTCCTTGTTCTGTATCATTAATTTTACACCAGGTCCATTTGAAATTATTATATTTAACAACCTCCTCTTCAGCACATTTGCCATCAGAGAAGATTTTCACTTTTTCATATGGTAAGCCGGATGCTCTCATCTTCTTAGCTGAGTTAATAATACCACCAGCATCACCATCGTCATCCGTTGCTTCTTCTCTGTAAGTTGGTACAATATCATCATCTGATAATGCTTCTGCCAATTTTTTAACGATATATTTTTTCATACTTTTTAAAATAACTTTTTTCTTATCACTTATCGTCATTCGTAGCTCATATATACTCTTTCAATTAATTGATAAGTACTAATCAATTATAGATTACGTTCAAATTAATTAGATAATTCGATAAATTGATTGATAGTCATTTGTTAAAACTGATAATATATTAAATTAAACGACAGAACATTTTTCAATTCAGAAATTTAATTGATTTAAAAGATATTTCATTAAAAAATTAGATCAAACATTTCTTTTTTAGCATTCTTTCGTCGGAATAGATACTACTGTATTAATTTAGATATAGATTGCTATATTTTTAGATATTCCATAAAATGCATGCCTTTTTTTTGAGATATCCACGCTGTTTATCTGAAAAGTCTGTGTTTGGTTTGCGTATGGGCAAAGCCCAACCTGTCGGAAGAGGACTCGTTTCGTCATCGATTACTTCCGCTAAATTAATATCGATAAATATTATCCGTCGATTTTCAACTTCTTCCAATTTAGATTGATACATTTTCATCGCTGTATCTTTTAATGAAAGTTTTTCAACTATACATCGATGTTTACCAATATGCATGTGATTGATATAGTTTCCAAATTTGACAAACTCTGCAGTACATCCCTGCTTAACATCGCATTCATATATAGTCTTTTGCTTATTACATGTTTCTGATGTTTCTTCATCTTGCATGTCACAGTCGTCTACATCCATAATTTCAACATGATCTTTCTCTTTTATCTCTACCCACTCATGAACAAATCCTTCTGTTATACTAGATATTATATTACAGATGAGTTGATCACGATTCAACTGTGACCAAGGTATCAAAAGACCGGAACAGATGTTCCATGAACGGTGTACTAAAATACCTTTACTTTGATACTCCAAATTATAATAGTTCGTTATCTGCTTGATTGTACACTTCTTACTTTTTTAAAATTCATTACTTTCAATTCGGCAGTCAAGTGCAAAGACACCTTTGACCTCTTTGTGTGAGCGGCATGCTTCGACAAACTCAGAAGCAGTTGTCACATTATGATTTTCATTCAAATACCTACGAACATTTGATTTAATAACGGCAGCATAACGATCACAGAGACTCTTGCCATCCTGTGGATCACAAAAGTCAATGCGTCTGATTGATATCCCTGTCTTTTTCTATATTTGCTTGGCTGGCACAACTGTGGTTGCCGAATGATAACAACCTGCGTTATCTGATCGGACAAATGCATTTTTTATCTGTGGATTAGATTCTTTGACATGGCCTAAAACGTCATTCAAGATAGCGATGACTGTCCCACTATCCTGTGTACATCGATCAAAAACATGTACAAAAACTTTATACTTGAAAGAATGTTTCTCTTTCTTGCCAATGACATTATTGTCATCGTTGTTTTCTCCAGACAAATCAGTCATTTCCCACTCACTGATTTGCTGACTGTCATCTAAGACATTATTGTCTTCATCAACAGTGTTATTCTCGTCTTCAAAACTTGCACCATTTTTCATTACAACAGTAATATGCCAACTGATGCCTCGTTTACCGAAAAATTCCGACTGTGGTTCCAGACTTTTGACCGGAAGAAACTTCATGGCCCAATCAAGATTTAGATAAATCTCATCATTAGATAGCTTATCGAGTGAATTTTCTCGACACAAATCTTGATTGATGGATCGCAGTAAATGCGCTTTTCATGCTTCAATAGATTCACGAGATGATCAGAATTTTTCCAAAGCTCCATCGCATAACTTTTTATCTGTTTCTGTTTCTTCGATGCATCACTCTATTTCATTCAGCGTTTTCGTTAGATTCGAACATTCAATGCATGATTCATCGAGCACGTTTTAAATTCTCAATGAGTCGCTCACTATTACTACAAAGAGTGATTTTTTCTTCAATCATTTCTTTTATACCGTCAAATGCTTCGCCACCTTCAGCTACAAACTAGTTGACATCCTGTAAAGACTTTCTTGTTGACGCTTTACAAGTATCAATAAAAGTAAATAAACTACTCTTACCAAGTGGTTCAAAATCTGAACACATCTCTTTGCAATAAAGAAGATACTGATCGATAATACGAGTTGTTCCCATATTTCTTATCGTATTTGGAATGAATAATTCAATTTCAGATGATAACTTTAAGACTTTTTCACCAAAAGGTAAATCTGTACACACGTGAGGTGAAACAATAAAATCAACAAAGTAAGCGATTTGATAATCATCAAACCGTTGTACAACCTTTGGTATTATGTCTACTTTTGAATTGACGCCATATTTTGCAGCGTGAAAACGCGCTGCAGAAAATCTGTAACCAGTTAAACCTGATATGAACAGCTGCATGAGATTTAACGATATTTTCGGTGCAACGATTGAGAGAATCCCTCGTCTCGATTGCCACGATTCAGCATTAGTATATCCTTCTGAAATACCACTCATTATTTGACGAAAATTTCCCTCTAAAACAATATTCGAATTTGCACTGTTTACGTCTTTAAATGAGTCATGTATAAGCATGTCAACATCATTCGATGCTATCAACAATGTAGCTGATCGCATTATGAGTTTTACTAAACTTGCATATCGCAATTTGACACGATGTGATAGATCCTTATAGGAAGTTATCACATTTACTTTTCTATTACTGCCACAGGCAGAAAGAAAACTGTTCAAAGCCATTATCTGTTCGTTTAAGTTTTCCTCACCAATTGAGGAATCTAAAGATAGCTGATAATCAAGATCTTTATCTTCCATGGAGTCTTCTTTACAGCATACTGACTCAGGATCGAAAAGACACTCAAAGGCATCGTTATGAAGTGTTGCCCTTGATGCTTCTGTTTTCTTCAAAACTTCTTTTCGATATTCTCGACAAATCAGTTTTCCATAAGAATTTCTCAAATTGAAAGATTCAAATAAAGTTATAGGTTGGCTTATAGTAATGTTTCGTAAATCAGTTTTAGCATACGATGCTGTGTCTCTTACGTTCCTACACGCATTACATATACTTTTTTGACTGGTAAAAGGCAATCGGTCGCAGAAATGTTCTGTGATGAGCATCACAAACGAAAACGTTCTCAACAGCAAACTTGTGTTGCAAAAACATGTCTCCTCGCAGAAGCATAACCTCCAAAAAGATTTTCAGCCTGAAGAAATGTTTTGTTATTTATTGTTTTATTTTTCAATTCTGATAATCGTGTCCCGGTTTCTTGCTCTAAGCCAGAAACTTCATCACAGCAGTCAGAAAAAAAACACTTGCTACTAACCATTATTAATGAATAAATTACAGTTTACTTAATCGATTAACATAGTTAAACAATCAAATGCAAGTTTAATTTATGATCGTCGAATTTAAAATGATTATGCGTTCACGTTCTGTTCAACAGAAAAGCACAGTTACATATAACTATGTAATTTACGGATAGACAGAGGGGATTATTCGAAAAACTCGTGCCCATTTATTTATGATGATGTGGACATTAATCGGTATATTCGTGTCCCTTTTATGTTTTTTTGTGGTTGTTTTTCTTTAAAATCGTAGAGGAAGTTGCAGCTGAGGAGTTCCTCAAAAGAGATGATTCAAGTGCCATCTTAGCATTGATACTAAAACTTTCTAGTATTTTGATCTCTTGCTGAGCAATCTCAATATCTTGAAAGTCTTGCTCTAATGCTTCTAGCTGTACATCAATTTCTTCATCGTCATTATCTTCACTAGGATTTTTGACAAGTTTGTCTTTGATTGCGTTATTAATTGATGACAGTTCCGTAGCGATTACGATTACTTCCCTTTCGCATTTCAGTGGGCCAAAAAAATGATCGAACCTGATTTTCATTTAAAATTTTGCTAGCCGAAAAGTAAAACTTGCCGTTTTTTTTCAAAGTCTCCATCTCGAACACTACTTCTTTTGGTTTCCAATGTTTCACACCGGCAACACCTTCATGAAATTTTTTTTTGGGGCAAATATAAACTAATATCTAAAAATATGGCAATCTATATCTAATTTCAAAAAAAATTTGTATCTAATATTGGATGAATTTATATCTAATTAAGAAAATAATACATCTAATTTTAAAATTTATTTATATCTAATTTATTAAGTAACACTACCTAACAACACAAAGTTATATCTAATTAATAATTAAAGTAACAGAAAAAAATAAAGATACAATTATCAATTATAACAAAAAAACACAGCAAAAAAATAAAACTATTGCACAATTAAAGCTTTTTTAGCNAATCATCTTTTTTTCAGATGATAGCTCTTCTCATTCTCTACAAAACTGTATATTTCAATCAACTATCTATATATGTATTCATGTAGATAACATCAATTTACAGAGAGGGGTCGAAACTTTCTGACCACCCTTTAGTTCGTTATCTGCTTCATTGTACACTTCTTATTATTTTTTAATTCATTATTTTCACTTCGGCAGTCAAGTGCAAAAACACCTTTGACCCCTTTGTATGAATGACATGCTTCGACAAACTCAGAAGCATTTGTCACATTATGATTTTCATTCAGATATCTACGAACATTTGACTTAATTACGGCAGCATAACGATCACAAGGACCTTTGCCACCCTGTGGGTCACAGAAGTCAATTCGTTTGATTGCTATACCAGTCTTTTCTGATATTTGTTTGGCTGACACAAGTGTGTTTGCCGAATGATAGCAACCTGCATTATCCGATCGGATAAATGCTTTTTTTATTTGTAGATCAGTTTCTTTGACACGACATAAAACATCGTTCAAGATAGCGACGACTGTCTCGCTGTCTCGCTGTCCTGCGTACACTGATCAAAAACATGTACAAAAACTTTATACTTAAAAGAATGTTTCTCTTTTTTTATCAATGACGATATTCTCATCGTCGTTTTCTTCAGACAAATCAATCATTTCTTGCTCGCTGATTTGCTGACTGTCATCTAGGACATCGCTGTCTTCATCGAATGTATCTTCCTCGTTTTTAACACTTGCATCATTTTTCATCACAACAGTAATATGCGAACTAACGCCTCGTTTACCGAAAAACTCGGACTGTGGTTCCCGACTTTTGACAGGAAGAAACTTCATAGCCCAATCCAGATTGAGATAAATCTCATCATCAGATAGTTTATCGAGTAAATTTTCTCGACATAGATCCTGATTAATGGATCTCAATAAGTGAGCTTTCCATGCTTCGATCGATTCACGATACGATTGGAATTTTTTCGAAGCTCGATCGAACAACTGTTTGTCTGTTTCTGTTTCTTCGATGAGTCGTTCAATTTCATTCAATGTGCTTGTTAAATTTGAACGCTCAATGCACGACTCATCGTGTTCATGATCACAATCTTACGCAAAATCACGCTTTTTTGGATCACTCAATGCATAAATACAACAGTGATCAGCAATATTGCTCGATCTTGCTACATGCACTTTATAATCTGATTTCAAATACAATCGAGCACATTCCAAATTCTCAATAAGTCGTTCACTATCATCACAAAGAGTGACTTTATCTTCAAGCATTTTTCGCAAACCATCAAATGCTTCTCCAGCTTCAGCTGCAAAGTAATTTATACCTTGTAAAGACTTTCTTGTTGATGCTTTACAAGTATCAAGAATAGTAAATAAACTACTTTTACCGAGTGGTTCAAAATCTGAACACATCTCTTTGCAATAAAGAAGATACTGTTCGATAATGCGAGTCGCTCGCATGTTTCTTATCGTATTTGGAACGAACAATTCAACTCCAGACGACAATTTCAACACTTTTTCGCCGAATGGCAAATCTGTACACACATGAGGTGAAACAATAAAATCAACAAAGAGAGCAATTTGATGATCATCAAACCGTTGAACAACTTTTGTTGTTTCCTCAACTCTCGAACCGGCACTATATTTTCTGGCATGCAAACGTGCTGCAGAAAATCTGCCATAAGTTAAACCTGGTATAAATAATTGAATGAGCTTTAATGATATTTTTGGTGCAACGATGGAGAGAATCTCTCGTCTCGATTGCCATGATTCGGCATTTATGTATGCTTCCGAAACACCATTCATTATTTGACGAAAATTTCCGTCTAAAACAATATTCGAATCTTCACTATTTACATCACTAAATGCGTCATGTATGAGCATGTCAGCATCATCCGATGCTATCAATGATGTAGTTGATCGCGTTATGAATTTTACTAGACTTATATATCTCAATTTGACACGATGTGAGAGATCTTTATAAGACGTTGTTACATTTAATTTTCTTTTACTAACACAAGCTGAGAGAAAATTGTTTAAAGCTGTTATTTGTTCTTTTAATTTTTCTTCATCAGTCGAAGGATCATTAGGTGGTTGATAATCAAGATCTTTATCTTCCATAGAATCTTCTTTACAACATACTGACTTAGGATCGAAAAGACACTCAAAAGCGTCATTATGATGATCTAATTTTGTTATTTCTATTCTCTTGGAAACTTCTATTTGACAGTTATTACAAATCAGTTTTCCGTAAGAATTTTTCAAATTGAAAGATTCAAATAAAGTTATAGCTTGGCTTATAGTAATGTTACGTAAGCCAGTTTTTGCACACGATGCTGTTTCTCCTACGCTCTTACAAGTATCACATTTACTTTTTGACTTGTAAAAAGGAAATGGTTGCAAAAGTGTTTTGTGATGAGCATCACAAACAAAAACATTCTCAACAGCAAACTTATGTTGGAAAAACATGTCTCCTCTGAGAAGTATTACTTCCAAAAGATTTTCGGCCTGAGGAAACGTTTTTCTGTTTATTGTTTTATTTTTTAATTCAGACAATTGTGTCCAAGTTTCTTGTCCTGAACAAGAAATTTCATCACAATGGTTAGAAAAAAAACATCCACCACTAATCATTTTTAATGAGTAAATTACAACTTACTTAATCGATTAACGTAGTTAAACAATCAAATTTAAGTTTAATTTATGATCGTCGACTTAAAATTGATCACGTTCGCGTTCTGTTGAACAGAAAAGTATAGTTATATATGACTATGAAATTTACGAATAGATAGAAGAGAAAAGAAACGAACGTCGAACACATGGTTATACGACAAATATTTTTTCTTCCTCTCCAATTTTCTGATACATACATGTCCGATCATACATACATCANCAATGGAAAATTAACAATTTTAGTGGTTTTTATTGCCATCCCGCACTGCTCAAGAAAAATAAGTACAATATTCAGGATCAGCGTCAAAAACTACATCGAATCATATACGTTTTATCAAAAACTTTGTCCTACACCAAACTGCTCTGTGGGGGACCAGGTAGAAAAATTTCTTTTAAATATAGCTGTGGGGAACCACAGGTCAGTTTGGTGTAGGACAAAGTTTTTGATAAAACGTATATGATTCGATGTAGTTTTTGACGCTGATCCTGAATATTGTACTTATTTTTCTTGAGCAGTGCGGGATGGCAATAAAAACCACTAAAATTGTTAATTTTCCATTGAAAAACCATCAAAAACCATTAAAATTCAGAAGGTCTAAGCCCTTTTTTAGGATCAATACATAAGTTTTTTTTTTTAATATTTTTTTAACCATTTTGTAGAACAAAAAAGCTGCCCAACATACTTAAAATTCATTCTGGGATCTTATAATCTCGATGCACACCAGGAGGTGCAATGCTGCAGTCGAACTGCTTAAAGGGACTCTTTCATCATTGTTCGCAATATAAAACAGAAGCCGCTAGATATTGTGTTATATGAATACTCCTTCTTTTGTTCAGTTTTTAATTTTCTATCTTCTGGTACATACCATAAAAAAATTCAATGATCTCTTGAAATGCAAGATGGCACATCTTTTTTAGAATACTTTTTCTTGTTTTTGTCCGAAAAGGCATGATAGTGGGAAAAGTTGGTATTGGCTAACTTTTCAAAGGAAAGATATTAAAACCTAAAAGTGTGGGGTTGATGATTTTAGACATTGATGTGTTGAATGAGCAAAAAGAAATCAAAAAAAGAATTTTTATCGAGTGCCTCAAATACTGGAATGATGTTCGATGGACTCGTGGATTCTCTCTTAAAGAATAGTTCTCTTTCTGATCAACGACATTAACATCATCGCTGTTTTCTTTAGACAAATTAGTCATTTCCTGGTCACTAATTTGCTTACTTTCATCTAAGACGTCGCTGTCTTCATCGAAAATGTTGTTTTGGTTTTCAGCACTTGCATCATTTTTCATCACAACAGTGATATGCCAACTGATGCCTCGTTTACCGGAAAATTCCGACTGAGGTTCCCGACTTTTGACAGAAAGAAACTTCATGACCCAAGTAAGATCGAGATAAATCTCATCATTAGATAGTTTATCGAGTAAATTTTCTCGATATAAATCTTCATTAATAGATCTTACTAAGTGAGCTTTTCATGCTTCCATAGATTCCCGATATGATCGGGATTTTTTTACAGCTCGACCCAACATTTCTTCGTCTGTTTCTGTTTCCTTAATGAATCGTTCAATTTCATTCAATGTGCTCGGTAAATTCGAGCACTCAATGCCCGATTCATCGTGTTCAGGATCACAGTTTTGGGCAAAATTGCGCCCTTTTGGATCGCTCAATGCATAAACACAGCAACGATCAGCAATATTCCTTGATCTTGTTACGTGCACTTTATAATCAGATTTCAAATAAAGTCAAGTACGCTTCAAATTCTCGATAAGTCGATCACTATCATCATACAGAGTGACTTTATCTTGGATCGTTTTTTATGCCATCAAATGCTTCTCTAGCTTGGGCTGCAAAATAATTGATACCCTGTAAGGACTTTCTTGTTAACGCTTTACAAGTCTCAAGAATAGTAAATAAACTACTTTTACCAAGTTTTTCAAAATCTGAACACAACTCTTGAGAATAATGAAAGTATTGGTCGATGATACGAGTGACTCCCATATTTCTTATCGTATTAGGGATGAACAATTCAACTCCGGACGATAACTTTAATACTTTTTCACCAAATGGTAAATCGGTACCTACATATGGCGAAACAATAAAGTCAACAAAGTGAGCAATTTGATGATTGTCAAATTGTAGTCCAACTTTTGTTTTTGTTTCAACTGTTGAATTGACGCCGTATTCTAAGGCAAGCAAACGTGCTGAAGAAAATCGGTAGCTAGTTATACCTGATATATACAATTGCATAAGCTTTAAAGATATCTTCGGTGCAATGATTGAGAGAATCTCTCGTCTCGATTGCCACAATTCAGCATTAGTGTATGTTTCTGAAATACCATTCATTATTCGACGAAAGTTTACGTCTAAAACAATATTTGAATATTCATTGTTTACGTCCTTAAATGAGTCATGTATGAGCGTGTCAGCATCACTCGATGCCATCGACAATGTAGTTGATTCCATTATGAATTTTACTAAGCTTACATATCTCAATTTAACACGATGGGATAAATCCTTATAAAAAGTTGTCATATTCACTTTTCTTTTACTGCCACAGACAAAAAGAAAACTGTTCAAAGTTGTTACTTGTTTCTTTAACTTTTCCTTGTCAATGGAAATATCATGAGCCGGTTGATAATCAAAATCGTTATCTTCTATAGAATCACTTTCACAATATTCCGATTCCGGATTGAACAGGCAATCAAAAGCATGATTATGAAGTTTTTCTTGTGTTACTTCTATTTTCGTCGAAACTTCCGTTCGACATTTTCTACAAATCAGTCTTCCATAAGAATTCTTCAACTTGAAAAACTCGAACAAAGTAATTGTTTAACTCACAGTTATTTTACGCAAATCTGTTTTAGCATATGACGATGTTTCTCTTACACTCAAACAGGTGTCACATTTACTTTTCGAGTTGTAAAAATAAACCTCTGGCAAAAGTATTTTGTGGTGAGCATCACAAACAAAAGATTCCTTAGATCAAACTTGTGTTGGAAAAACATATCTGCTCTCAGAAGTATTACTTCCAAAAGATTATCAGTATGGTAAAACGTTTTGTTTTTATTTATTTTCTTTTTAATTCAAATAATGGTGTCAAAGTTTCTTTTCCTGAGCAAAAAATATCGTCACAACAATCAGAAAAACAAATTTGTTACTAATAAATTCTAATGAATAAATAATAGCTTACTTAATTACTTAGTGTAGCTAATAAAGCAAAGCACAATTTAATATTAGATCGTGGAATTAAAATGATCACTTTAACATTCTCTTGAACAGAAAAGCACAATTACAAATGACTACGCAATTTATGAATGGATAGGAAAGAAAAAATGCATGGGACGCATATTTACACGAAAAATATTCTTTCTTCCTTTCCAACTTTTTTGTCTTTATATATATCTTCACTAATACACATGACTAGACGGTTCAGTTAAATTTCAAAAAGATAGAAACTCAATGTGCCGAGTATTATATTGGAAATTCGTGAACATTTTGTATGATAATCCAGCACTATACGATCTGAATATTGATTTTATATATACAGAAGACGATGAGGGTTGTTTCATGAACTTATATGAGGTACATACTCATTGAAATATATTACATCTACGTGGAAGATGTTCTCGCTAATTCATAATCTGCTGAAAGCCTTATTCCCTCGACTGAAGGGAGGGTCATATGAAATAAAATGAGTTTGCTTGTGTGTATGCTTGTATGTTGGCAAGCATGTGCACAGTCACGTGTCAGCATCTATGGAGGTGACTCATACAGTTTGGCCAAAGGTAATCGGGGTCGGAGAATCCGAATCTGTTTTCAGCTAGTCAAAATTGTGTATTCGATTTTATTGTAGAAAGACTTGTTTAACATTGACAATTTAATCATCTGTTGGAAAAGTATATTTTTAATGGGAGAGCGGCTAGTCGTAAGTAGTGCCCTGGAGAGGTACCCACGAATGACTAGTCAGTGATAGGGAAAGTTCACTGAGAGAAGGATTCAAACTTAAGGAATACATAGGAATAATTTCTGTCGGATAGATCTTAACAGGTTTTAAAATTCCCTAAAAGTGGCGAAAAGTTAAAATTATTTTTGGAGTGAACTATCAGAATAAGTTTTCTCTAGGCGTAAAACATATAGAAAGAATACTTTACTGAAAAACTTTCTTAGCAAATTTAGATTCCATGGAGCGAAAAGCATGCTTGGATGAAATAAAATGAATTTTCGGATTCGAGGCGTGTAGATGGATGTGCGTGATATTGGATTTGTGTACATTATGTGGATTTCAGTTACGTATCGAAGTTTAGGTAAAGGTGTAATTGGATGAATCTATGGGAAAATGCAACAGACAAATATTGATACCCTCACGGAAAACGATACTGAGGCACATATCGAAATCCGTACCCACGTTTACTCTTTTTCTAGTATTGGATACGCATGCTGCTTAGGGTTGTAAAGTAGTGTTTTATACGGAAAAAGCTGAATATGCAGTCGAGGATCAAACGAGTCATGCGACGAGCGTTACTTGTTTTTCATCATAGAGAGCGTCTTTAGTCATTTTTTTTAAACAAAAGGTGTCTAGTTAGTCAACATTGTAAGTCATTTTTGGACAACATTCGACATTTTTTTCGAACCTATTTTTCACCATTGTGTAGAGAAGAACTGGTTGTACAACATATATGAAAATCAGCGTGGGATCTCTAAGATTCACTGAATGCCAGCTGATACACTGTAAAAGACTGACACGTTTTTCCACTCAAAAAATGACCATCCATGAACAGTATTTCACCAATAGCTATATGGATCTGCCTGTGGAAATATAATATCTAAATAGCTGGTTTTGTTGAGCTTTTAATGCTCCCATGTATTCTATTGCGGTCAAACTGCGTCAAAATTGCCAAAAGAGATGCTATAGATGAGATTTTCATTTTATTAATATCTTTATTAAGAATTAAAAAAAATTGAAACAATAAAAAAATAGACAAATTAAAAAAAACAGAAAAATAAAAAAAGATTAGAGTATTCATAAAAAATTAAAAGTTAAAAAATTAAAATTAAAAAAAATTAGAAAAATTATTTGTGAATTATATATTCTACCTTTCGTGGTAGAACGAGTTATGAGCCGAAGTGTCATGGACAGCCTTTTATATGTAAGGAAAGTTAGCAGCCGAATCGACTATTTTCCATGACAATTCGCCTGAGCGACTAAGCCACCTACAACTCGATGAGCTCTATCTAACGGTGCCATCAGATTCCGCGAAACTTCCACTTCAACGCCACAAAAACCAAAACCACACAAAACCCCCATAATAAAAAACTATCCTTTTTAATAAAAGCCATGACGATTCGCCTGAGTGCTTAAGCCACTTCTGAATCATACGTCGATCGACGCAGAATTTCATTCTCTATCGAACGGTGTATAGCTTGCATGGCTCAACATCAATGAGATAGGACTTTGACCCGCAAGTCAGGTTTCCGCCTCACTAATTCCCACGACGTTTCGTTCAGCTACACAAGCCACCGACGAATTATATATCATTTGATGCAGAATTTCATGCTCTATCGAATGGTGTATACCTTGCATAACTCCACACCAATCAGATGTGACTTTGACGGTAAAAACCCTCGGACCATAGAAAAAGTCGGGTCTCTCGCTCACTAATTTCCATAACGATTCGTTCAAGTGCATAAGCCACTGACGAATCATATAGTATTCAATGTAGAGTTTCTCGCTCTATCAAATGGTGTATAACTTGCAGGGATGAACATTTACTATCTAAATCAAATCTTGTGTACAAAAACTCATTTCTGAATACTGTCATCTCGGTAAAGTGAACATTTTGAGTTGGAAAGAATGAAAGTGCTGCGAAATTCAATTTTTGCTTAGCTGAAGAAAAAAGCAAATTCCGAACTGTGAGAAACTATAGACTCTCATGCACGTTATCTTTCAGCTCTTTCGAAATATATTAGCGCAAGTCACAAGAACTTCTACGTTCGCGTATTGGAGAGAATGGCATGACGTATCGTTTGAAAATAATCTTGACGTTTTTGTGAGTCACCTGTTTGAAGATTTTAACAAAGTAAAATATCTTGGAAGCTTTCTGAGAATGGCGGTACATATTTATTTCTTGACGCTACAAGATATCGTTTCCCGAACTGATTCGGTAAAAGGTTCGGCAAAAACACGAACACCAAAAATATACTTCAACAGAAACGAAACCAAAGACATCAAGATTTCAAATGACATGAACGTTCTCGCTTCGACAGCAATACGGACACCAGAAGTCGGACTGCCTTCAAGATTTGGCTTCAATACACAAAAAGCCTTCATCACTATAGGACTCCAGTTGACTTCATGACTCTGAGTTCTACAGGATTCAAGACTTAATGACATTCACTAAATTCATGTCAATGGCTTGTGAGACATGAAGACTATAGCAACAAGACTGACAACACGACACCGGTTTTACGAGACATGAAGACTCCAGAATTCAGGCTAAATTAATGATATTCTACTTAGGGGACTTCCAACTTACACCAATTTCACTGACTTCATGACGGTGAATTTTGAAAACGAGAACACTTGAGAGATTTCGGTAAGTTCGTGTCTCAGTGTTTTCAAAGATTCAGCACGTTGACTGACATCATGTCTAAGTCCTTGATGGACTTAAAGAACTTAGTACTACAACTGACAATATGACTCTGAAACTCACAGTCATATACACTTCGAGACTTTCACTACTTTCGTAGTACTCGCTTTAACAGATATGAACACTGAAGGACTTTGACGAAATTCATGAGTTTACATTAAGGAGCCTTGAAAACTTTATGATTCGCACAGATTTCCACACGAAGACTATCTTCGAGACCATTCATTTGACAGACTTGACAACTATCACTGACGTCAAGACTCTATATTTAGGAGACTCTCAGAATTGAGGTCCCTAGAACGATAACCAACTTCATGTGTTTGTCTGACTTCAACTAGGCTGAAAGAAAAGGTGCACTACGGAACACATGAGGTTTCGTGCTACTTTGGCACACCTCTTAAGCTATCATACAAATGAACGAAATCTTTTGAAGGTTTGGAAACGTTTTACATTTACTGTGAAACCACTAAAGGCTTTCCAAATAGAAAACCTATCGTTGTATACCGTTGAAAAGTATCCAAGCGAAGAGATTTCATGTCGAACTTAGGATTTTTATGTCTCATTACACTACAGACACATGTTCACCAATATGAAACTCAAACCAACACTAAGAAGTTAGATTAACTGTTTAGAGTAATAGAACAGATATACATTAAGAAGTTACCATATGGCCATGTGCTAACGGATTAACTATATACTCAGTACTTCGATTAGAGGTTAGAACAAGTCGACAGAACAAACGGTCCGAACAAGAGGATAGAATAAGCCGTTGGAATAACTCCACAGAAATAGATCAGTGAATCGTTTTGTAGATAGCTGGCGGTAATCTATAAGAGGTCGTCCAAGCCTCAGCCACCTCTACTGCGCTTCCCCAATCCGCATATTTTTTCACTCCATACGATCGCTACCGCGAGCTTCAAAACCCTTTCCCGCAATCCTGTCAAGCATTTCATATGGTAATAACCCCACAAAATCTTTATAGCATGCCACGAAAACATGTTTTTTTACCGTCTAAAGCACTGATGAATCAGACATAAGTGGATATAGCGTCGAATCTTGCATCGAATGGTATATCACGCGCAAGTGCCGTATGGACTTCAGCGAATCATCCTGGAAATTAGTAGGAAGGAAACCCCACTGCTCGTGGGTTCCGAATGTTTTCACAAGTTAAAGTCCCATCTCATTGGTGTTGAGCCATGCAAGCTATACACCATTCGATAGAGCTTGAAATTCTGCATCGAATGGTATATGATTCGTCAGTGGCCTATGTACTTGAACGAATCGTCGTGAGAGTTACTGGGGAAGTGTCAAGTGTTCATAGGTTTGGAAGGTTTGACGGGTAAAAGTCCCATCTGATTTATGTTCAGCCATGCAAGCTGAACGCCATTCGATAGAACTCGCGATTCGGCATCGATTGGTGTGGTTTTCAAAGGTGGCTTAAGCTTAGGGGCGAATCGTCACAGGAAATACTTTCGAAAAACTGTTTTTTCAGGTTTCCTAGAAACCCAGTCGATTATAAGGGACTTTTATCGATATTACTTGTATGCTATTCGATAGAGCATGAAATTCTGCGTCGATTGACGTATGATTCAGAAGTGGCTTAAGCACTCAGGCGAATCGTCATGGCTTTTATTAAAAAGGATAGTTTTTTATTATGGTGGTTTTGTGTGGTTTTGGTTTTTGTGGCGTTGAAGTGGAAGTTTCGCGGAATCTGATGGCACCGTTAGATAGAGCTCGTCGAGTTGTAGGTGTCTTAGTGGTTTAGTCGCTCAGGCGAATCGTCATGGAAAATACTCGAATCGGCTGCTAACTTTCCTTACATGCCTTTTATACTGTCTTTCTCTGGCTAAGTTTTACTGCTGGAGTGTAGACAATTACAAATAAGGAGGAGTGATTTATGATTGGTCGGCGCTAGTTACAGCGGATTGTACAATGCGATTACTGCAACGCAGTTACGCTGGTCTGCGTCGTAGTAACCGCAGTTTCTGACAGAGATTTTCGCTGCGATCAATGCGCCGCAGTTACGCGCAGTTGCGATAAAACTTTCGCAGTTATGCGCAACTGCGGTGCAGTTGGCAAAATAGAGGCGACATGGGCTCTATCTATTGGTATATTAGATGAAAATTTTTGTTAGTTTATTCTTATCAGAAAAAACTCAACTTTATAACGCCGGTTTTTGACCATATTTTTTCAATACTCTCTTGAGGGCTCCACAGTCTCATAGAACTAACTCTTCACCAGCTCACTCAAATTCGCTAAAAATTTGGATTTAGAGGTTTCAGATGATGCTGAACAAGATGAGAACATCAAATCAAAAAAGAATAAATTTTGACAAGTGCTTCGTTTTCTAGCATGGTCCTCGACAGTCTTATGAAATCTCTCTTAATATCGTTAAATATAAATGATTTCTGATTGATCGATAAAATAAATAAGATATATATCTCGAGATATTTTAATAAAATATAAGTATATAAAAATAATTTTTATTTAATAGAAATGTTTATTATTATAGTTTGATATTTAATATAAAGTAAGAATTTATTTCTAATCAATGTTTTCTATTTGTCTGTTATGTTTAAAAAGTATTGAAATTAAAAAGAGAATATTTATCGTATTGTGAGTCATATCATATATAAGTTAATAGCGCATAGAAATTGATAAAAAAGGCAAATTTTATTATGTTGAATAAGATGATAAACAGAGAAAAAACGAAACGAAAGATATGATAAAACATTTAACATATGACGAACCGTAGCTTCCAAATTGCGACCGAAAATTAAGCCAATTAAGAAAAAAGTGGTCGCAATTCGGAATGAATAATTTTACGTTGATCTCATTTTTTATTCGATTCCAAATTGCGACCACTTTTTTAATTATCAATCAGTCAACGCTTTTGATTGAAAAAAATTTATTGAAAAAACGACTACAGAAAAAAAATTATTCTTCATCACTACTATCTTTAGTATCTTTTATAATGTAGATATAGCGATGAGAAATAGTAATAGGCTGATCTACATCGTCTAATACTCGACGTTTCAATCCACAA
>CAJNSZ010001165.1:0-33970 GCA_905329745.1 Rotaria sp. Silwood2 | reverse complement strand
GCATTATTCTGCAAGTGATAAGCTGATTAAATAAAATGAAAAAATTGCGAAGAACATATTTGATGTAGATTGAAATGAAAAACAAATATGCACAAGTAATGAAGCTGGCGAAATGCGTAGAATAAGAAATAGATAATGGAGTCTGAAATGACGCTAAATGCTGTGTTAACATAGCTATTTGTATAGTGTTCGACACAGACGTTATGTAAAAGCTGTAAACAGAAGAGTCAGTATATCAAGAACAAAACAGATAAAGAATAATGAGAGAGAGAGATCACGATAGAATTCGTCGGCTGTTGGCAAATTCGACGACTAACATGACATGCATAATAATAGGCGGCAAGTTGAAAGTGAAGACTACTGCAATTTGTCGTTTATTCGACAAAAATAGCATAAACAGAAATAATTTAAAATCTCTATTGGCGTCATGCTTAATCTTTATAATATGAGCGAAAGAAAAAAAGAATACCTTTAGAAAGTATATTCATTCATTCAATAAACGAAAAGGAATAAGGCAAACATTATAATAATGAAAACATAAAATAGTGAAAATATATGAATTCGCTAACGCTAATTAATCTCCAATATAATGTTGTGCCACAGTTTTTTCTATTGTTCTTTGCATATTTATTCGAGTAATCGACCATTCATAAAATATAAAGTAATACAACAGAAAGTGTAAAATAAATTAAAATTATTTTTTTAGGTTTAGCGTCCTTAATATTCAGAAAAGATAGAGTTTTCAAGTATTTATCTAAGTTAGAATGACATATTGATGAGATAGGCACACATAATTAATATCATAACTCAATCGGAAAGAATTAGTGAAGTCGATAGAATCTAACATTTATTTCTTTTTGCGTTTGCTTTTAACTTCATTTTTCACTTTTTTTTTCGCTATTTTTTCCATCTCTGTTTTGATGTTTCTCTGTTCTAGATTTCGCTATTTTAGTTTTCTCTATTTGAAAATGTATTCATTTGTTTCTTACTATAATGTTCGTTCTCTCATAGTTTTTCCATTTCTGCCCGCTAATTCACGTATTCGTTCTTAAAAATCAAACTAATTCATTACAGTACTCATTTGAAATAGTATCAGATTAACTTGTGATCTTCACCTTTTATTACTCAACAACATTATTACATATCAACATTTATAACTATCTTCACATTTTTTTATAAGTGTTTACAATGATGAAACTTTCTTCATTTATAAAACATATAAATAGAAGCATTTTGTACAATTTTCAAACTTTTCATTTTTCTAAACTTTTGGGACATGCGTATAAGTGTCAGTTTTCTAGTAAATCAAAATAGAAAAAATGTAATTCGCAGTTGGACATAACTGTATGCAAGAATCATAACGAAATATATCGACTAGAGTAGTCAAATAGTTGTTCCTAGATAGAGTTCATATTTTCTTAAAATAAACGAACATTCGTACAAAAAGTTTAGAAAAATGAAAAGTTTGAAAGTTGTACAAAATACCTCTATTTATATAATATGTTTCAAAAATGGAGAAAGTTTTATTTGTGTAGATAAATATTTCCAATTACTAGTGACTAAACATTGCTGTTTTCGAAAAATAATTGAGAATTACTTGTTAGAACTTTATGAGATATCCAGGAAAAGTGAGCGTCTATTGTTCAGCATCAGATCAATGAAATTCAGTGTACAGCTAGATTATATGTAAAACAATGATATTTCACTAAAGGTACTCGTTTATCATAGGTGAATGAGAATAGATCATCGCACAAACTAAAAGTTTGTTTAATTGAAAACGGTGAGCACGGAACGAACAGTGACTATTGTTGAATAGTGAGTCGCTTTTTTTTAAAGAAAGAATCGTTCACTACATACCAATTATCAATAATCATTAGTTTAAGTGTCGAAGAATCATTGTTTGGCACATGTATAGTATAGTCTTTAAACAAAAAGAACGCATTTCTAACTTTTTACAGTCGAAATCATTTATTATGAAAAACTGGTGTTTTTGGTCAATATGTTAAAGTTTAAATGTTGTGACCTAAAGTATAGTTTAAGCGACAACGAAATGTCCTTCAGAATATCCGGACAGTGAGTGGACCAATCTCCTGAAGTGTCATGTGCTGTTAGACCTTTGTTGCTGAGATATCAAGATTTTAGTGAACTTTTCGTGCAAAACCCAAGTTTTCAAGCAAAATCATACTTATGAATTCTGGCTTGAAACTAAATCCGCATAGGGACGCCCTTCAGAATAACTTTCAGGAAAATTTCAGAGCTTTTTCATGATTCTTCTTCGGGACATTAACTTTCCAAAATGTTGACATAGTTTTATCGGTAGTGTCAAACCATGAGTATTTTGAAAAATTAATATTTCGAAGGGGCATTATGGAATTTTTTTCTGTAAGGAATCATGAAGAAGGTGTTCGTCTGGGTATAGTTTTGGACCAATATTCAAAAGTAGGACTTTTCTTCAAAACTTGAGTCTTGTACGAGAAATCCATGAAAAATTCTGTATCTCAGCAACAAAGACCCAGCAGCAAGAATCACCACAGGACATTTAAACCTATTCGCTAGATCCCACCAATTGAACATGATCACAGCTTAAAAGCGATGTGACATTTGGGAACGATCCGTCGTGAGATGGCGAAATGAAAGGTGCCCGAAGAAAACGGATAACAGAGGGCAACACTGGAATAAAAATCTGAGAGGCGAACTGATATCGGCAGTGAGATCCGAAGTCAATGCATGTCTTTAATTGAAAGCGGGATCGTAACTGTGATTTGAACTTGGTATGGCGCCACCTTCAAGAACGACTGTTTCCGCTCATCTGTAAAAAGGACGTTTAAAGTTTTTGATTGGCCAGAATCATGCAATTGTGCTAGCAACTATCATTACTACAGGCTAAATACTTTTTATATACTGTGTGATAATGGTAAAAAGACAAATGAATCCATTGTATAGCACACATGTTTCTTTACATTCGATTAACTTATTCTTTTTAGTTTAGCTGTTCGAACGACGTTGGGCAGAACAAGCAAAATCACACAATTGGTTTATGAAGCAAACGAGGTATCTCATTAATGTATTTTTTAGCTGTTCTATTATTTGTATACGCTTGAATGAAAGAAAAACAAGTTTATTTTACCGCGTATGTATAAGTAACAGAGGGCTTTACTCTCATTTATAGAATAACCTCGATATATGGCACTTATTATCTGATCGTAAACTTAGAAGATTTCATATGGATATAACGAGTAAATATATCTATTTCGAAAGTGCAGTGTCTTTACAAAGCCTTTGTCGTCATGATGTATCGATTGGCTTTTTCTATCATCAAGTAGAACCACTCATTTTATATTGTGTTATTTTCGCATAATTGCGATTGTTTTTCTCACAGCGAAAATTTTCAGAAATTCTATATAGAATGAACGTCAGAGATTAGCGACTGTAAAGTCACTCTGTTCAAAAAGTTTCTGTAAGTTGAGTCCATCAATTCAGTTTCTGAGTGTAGACGCAGAAATAAAACTATTCTATATTGTATTGTTCTATCATTCAAAAAACATTTAATGCCGCTGAAAATAACATACCATAAAGTATAGAAAACAGGACTTTTGCTTCAGAAAATCCATTGTTTCGAAAAAACGAAGTTGAATTATTATTATTGGAAAATGCAGCAAAACTTTCGTGCTCAAAATATATATTAATTTTTGAAAAATAGAGCAAATTTTTTAAGAATTTGGGAAGAAACGTTGATCCTATTATCTTGTTTTCCGAGAAGTTTTCGATGCTTTTTTTAACATTGCTAGTTTTGAGGATAGACTGTCCTGTTACTTGAATGAATATTGAATAAACTTTCTTATACAATTTCAGCATCACAGATGGTGCTAGCTGACGTTATCCGTTACGTGCTTTTAAAAATTCTGGTTAAAGATACAATCAACATGATATTTTTATTTTTTCTGAATTTAAATGAAAAAAATCCATTTCTATACTAATTTACCGTTTTTCTGAGAACATGATTTTTCAACCAGCAAAAATTGAAATACTTTCCACTTGGTTCAAAATATAACGAATATTTATTTTTTCTTTTAAAGATCTGAATGAGAACAAACATGTATCCAAACCGAATTCTTTATAATTGATGTGTACGTTGAGTAAAGCGATATTTAATTGAATTAAGTGATATTTTTCTGCTTATTTCAACACTATATTTATTCATATAATGATAAAAATTGAATCGAAGCAACTTTCATAACTGTATTCGGACAAAAGCTGTGCACAGGTATCGGCTTTAGGTTGAAATTGTTCTGAGCTGTATCTCTTGTGGTGACCAAGTTATACGGATTCGGTTGAAGGTAGAAGTGTCACTTTATCTTTACTTTACTTTACTTTTTCAAAGTAAAATAAAGTTAACGTGACCCCTCTAGTTGCAGGCCATAAATGGACGATAAAAAAGCGCGGCGTTCGCCCTAGTTTAACATATTGATCCGGATTTTCTACCACAAGTGTTTCTCAGTAGGATCAGAAATTCGTGCAGATTTCAGTGGTAATGAACCATTCTAAGAAGAGAATCGATTTCGGAGGGGAGGGGGGGGGGGGGAGGGAGATTAGATTAGATTAAGGAAGTATATGGCGAAGAATGTTCTTACGATTATGCTCTCGAAGCGATTTGTTTGAACAACGTGATATCTCGTTTTCATAATATTCTTTGATGTTGTGACAGCGCTTCGAAGCCACTTGAGAAGGTCAGCCATGAAACGGACATGTCCATTGTCATTTTACGACAGGGCTCCAAAGGACCACTATATAGAGAACTGCCCTCAAGAATTTTCGGCCTCAGCAAATAAATGTTATCACTCACCCAGGAAAAAATAATGTTATATAGAACAGCGTTCCAACGACGACTTTCAGAAATAAAAGGCTATTTTTTGCGTTTAAATACATTGTTTTTTATTACAAGACGGTCAAAAGTATTTGTTTTTTATCTGAATGAAATTTTAAACTTAAAACGTCACCTAAAAACATTAATAAAACCACGTTTAGACGAAACGTGGTTTATTCTAAGCCAATGTGATTTAATAAACCGTTCGAGCGCGTTTTCTTTTATGTGTTTGACAACATTTCTATTTCTCACGGATTAAAACAGGGGATTTTAGCGTTTTGTTTTCTGAGAAAAAACGAATTTTTCACAAATGCACTAGAATGTGTTTTTTTAATGCGCCTTTTATTGAAGAACGAGGTTGTTTTACAGACAAGCTAAGTAAACATTTACGTTTGTATGCTGAATGAAAATGTCGTTCTAGGAAGTGAAGCCTACTTCTGTTTCAGTAAACATTTTGCAGTGTCAGACTCCAAAACATATTGCTGAAGCAGACCTGTTATAGAGATGAATTTTATGAATATTTTGTAGTAGAGTGTATGTTAATATTACGAAGAAGAGAGAAATAGTTGTATGAAAAAAGACAGCAAATGCAGATAAATTAACACAAGTTTAATCGAGCTATAAAATTTCTTGGTCCAGCTCGAAAAAGTATAAATAAGATGATGTAAGCGCAATAATTCAGTTAATTTATTTTCCATTTAACGATTTGGCACACGATGCTTTCTCTAATTTCTAACAATATTCCTCATGATCCATGGTTAGAGTATTATTTTTTGTATGTTTAATTCATTCAAAGAGATTAGGTTTAATGCTGCTAGATCTTCTGAATTTTACAGCAAAATTCCAGAATTCACAAGCTTTTTGTGGAATCCTTCCAGTTTCCGAACTTTTCTGGATTTCAGATACTTTCTATTTCAATCGGGTTTCACTTGTCTGTCAATTTCCGTAAAAATGCATCAATAGTTTGAAGAAAGCCTTGTTTTTTCTTCTGTCGATCAGCCCAAAGGACCAAATATTTTTTCTTTATTCTTGTGTATAGTTTCTCGTTTTTCTTTTATTTACCGACAGTAAAATGAATGAATGATGTTATCTGTACTTTGCATCCATCTTTCTCTTACTATTTTAGAATATCTAATTAGAACGAAGGGACAAAGATTTGAGTATGAGTAGGTGTGGATCCACATCCACATCACACCCTTAATATCGAATTGTGTTTTTATGAGTTATTATCTGTTGAGTTAATTATATTTTGATATTTGTTCTCCTGTTCTCATTGAAATATCCTTTATGAAGATGAAGAATAACGTTATTAATAATCTAGCTGAGAAAATTGTAACTTAACTAGTTAACACTGACCCTCAAAAATCTTTCTGAATCTTTTTCCAGATTTTAAGAAAAAGCTTCAGAAATCTCTCAATTTCAAGATTTGTACTCCGGGTTTTGGATTAGCCTATCTGACAATAATGATCTATACCAAATCTTCTAACTCAAGGACGATATAACCGATGAGATTGTTAACGGATTTATGTAGCAACAATTTCTTATGTCATTACATTGTTAATGATAATTCGAGAATCTATTTTTATGTTCATTTTAGAAAAGAAATATCGCAAACAACAAGTGAAATATTTGATTATAATTCAAAAAGTGAAGATGATGCAAAGTCAAATTCAAATTGAATCGATGTGCTTGAAGAACTTGAAGATAATAAAAATATTTCTGAAAATGAAAATTCAGCCGACAGTGATGGAGAATCTGATGTTGATAATGATATTATCGAAGACGAATCCAACTTTCATGCTGAAAGTGAAATCGAAGATGATCAAGATTGTGAAAATAGTAAAAGTGAAAAAAAATGATGAAAAAGAATTAATTCAAAAACAGAGTACCCCATACTTAGTTTGTCAATTAGTTAAACGAGTGCGAGTCTGTGCTGATAACATTAGTAATACACGAGCTATTAATGATTATGTCAAAAGACAAGCAAAGTTCAATGAGCCACCTATCAAATCCGGCCTTATTAGTATTTTTCAAATTCGATGGAATTTCACATTTATTATGATTAATTACTTTAGCATCTATCGTTACATTATCGATAATATCAATAGTCGATCATTTAAGGTTTCTTATATTAATACAGTACAACAATTAAAACTTGGTTCAAAACAGTTTGAAATTACTAATGACGACTGATGTTCAATAACTGATCTACATTCAGTATTAAAGCCACTTCTTATTTCTACAAATATTTTTTCCGCTAAAAATATTCAACATTGGTAGCCACTTATTCTAGTGAATTGTATATTTCAGCATGAATGAGAAGTTATTTAGCACGGCAAACTAAGTTTTCAACGGTATAAAATATTTTTTCCGGCATATCTCTCACAATGTGGTTCGATATGTTTTACTTTATTTTCTATCGAATACATCTAAAACTGATTGAATATGGCTCAAATCTTTTAAAAGTTCTATTCGTGAAATGTTTGAATTATACCTCGATGAAAAAATGTGACAAAACCAAAAAGATCTTAGTCTGGTAAGTTATAAGCTCGTTATTCCTGATATCTAATATGGTTCTTGGAGCCATAGATTGATGTGTTATACAAATAGAAGAGCCTAATTAATAATGTAAAAAGTTTTTAATATTTGGGATTCATTATTTCTTGGTTGCTATAACACTCGAGAGCTAAATAAAGATCGATTGCTAGCAGACAGAGAAAAGCAAATACTGTATCTAAACTTAACTTTCGTCTTCATAGATCGAATTTGACTATTGCTCAAAAACTGATTGTTTGCGGGAATACTTGATGATTGATAACAACTATAATGATCATATTAATTTTTATCGGTTATACTGCGGAGTTATTTAAAGAACTATTGCTGTCTTTTCATGTCGAATAGGTACGCTCGTAAACAACCGTATACGGAGAAATACGGAGAAAAAAACGATCGTTTACGCTCCACATATACGAAATTCGTCTACGATCTCCGTTTTGTTCCGTATTTCTCCGTATATGATCGTATTTCGTCGTATACTGTTACGGGTGTATAAGAAGTCCGTAATCGTCGATCTGGGTTAATACAATGTAATATTGTTTTAAAAGAACAATAGATCATATTATTCAATCAAGTCTACTTATTCTACAGAGAGAGATGATGATCTTCATTTAAAAATGTGGAAAGTTATAAAAAAAAACGCTCTATTATATGTTATTTCGGTAGGAAGGGTGCATCCAAAAATTCTTCCAAAAATGTAGGCTGAAAAAAAACAGTTAAATATTGAATAAAGTCTCTTTTTCGAACGTTTCACGGACGTTTTTCTTTAAAAGTAAGTTTTTTCACGAATAACTGTAAGTTTTGTTTTATTGAACGTGAGTTCAAGTTTATGATATGAAAGAATGAGAATAAAGAATGATAACACTAACCATCTAACGATTAACGTATAACAAAACTAATAGGGAAAAATATATATGTAAATATATTTATGGCGACAACAATATATCACGTATTATATAGCACTCAATATAAATATTGCTACCTAATAGAAGTATTATTACGTAATAATAAGAGAAATAATTAAGGTCGATATCGATGTTTGTTTGATCCTGAGAGAATAGAAATGAATGTACAGCAGTTAGATGAAAGAAAACGAAAGAACGAACAATTTCCAATCATCGAACAAGAACAACAGAAATACACATATAACAGAAAAAAGAACGAGAAAACAAATAAACATATAGGTGTTCTTCTTTTTGAAACAATAAATACTTACAATAACTTTGCATACATCTCTTGATTTTTTTCGATTTTTCTTTCAGTCAAAGTGAAACAATTTGAACACTTAAAAACTATTTTTCTGACTATTTGAATAGCTATTTTCAAGCTCAAATAATTCAACATCGACTCAATCAAAATTTCAAACACACTTCTGTGGATCTTTTGCTATTACAAGCACATTGGTATGAAACAAAAGATGTCCTTCAGGTAGCTTTTAAGCTGAAATAATAGTTGCTCTTGCAGTTATAAAAGTATTTCATAAGTTTCTATCCTATATATAATGTTTGTGCATCTTAGCAGCATTTATAGAGCGCAAATATGGAAAGTCTTTAAATACGAAGTACCATACAAATAATCTTTAAAAAGAACTGTTTCAATTTTTATTAAAACAAGCAAAATAATATATTCCTAAGTGTATAAAAAATCGATTAGACTTCTTTCTTATGTTTCTTTAAAATCATATGTGAAAAATATAAAAATGACGATTGAGATTACTTTAAGTCTATAGCAATGGCATAACAATGAGCACGAGAAGTTAAATCTTATGAAAAAAATATATAAAAAAATCAGTTCAACAAAAGATGTCATGTTTATCAATACAACACTCTCCTGTTTTCGTTACAGAATATATGCTATTTCTGATTTCGATGCAAGCTTTATCAGTATTTTTCAAAATTATATATTTCAACAATTGTCTATCGTTTGATGATGCAAAGACACAAAAACCAAAGAAGGGAAAAACGCATTGTACATCATTATGTCAACAACTGTAACGTTCATCTATGTACTCAAAAACTAGTTTGTATCCAATATCGTACTTGTGAATTCTACAGTGGTATCTAAATACTTAACCTGTTTTAATCATTAATTCAACCTTCTATACTACCACATTGCTAAATGTCTACAGTGCATGCCGACAAAACTCAAATAAGAGATGTCGGCTATCAATAACCTAGTTACTTTTTAATTAAGTTGTCTACTAGATAATAAATACACGAGGTGATTAGACAAAAAAGTATCTCACGATTCTGATAAACACTATACAAACAACTGTTAGCCAGTGATTTTTTCCTAAAGCACTAAAAACACTAAGTACTACGACAAAAGTAAGAGTTACTTATATATTCATTACGTCAGATAATGGCGAAAAAAAACATTCAGTATATACGCACATCATTAGAGTCTGAACAGAAGGATAGTCAGATTGAGATCATAGATTCAGAAAACCTTTGATAAGACTCTATAGACCACCCTGAAAGAAAAGGTACACTGCGGAACTCATAGGGTTTCATGTCACTTTACCATACCTTATAAAGTATCGTCCAAACAGATGAAACCTTTTAAAGGCTTCGAAATGTGCTAAGTTTCGTGTAACACCAATAAAGGTTTTCAAAGTGTAAAATGTTTCGTAGTATACCATTAAAAGGTATCGCAGTCAAAATGTTTCGCATCAAACTTAAGTTTTTTCTTGTCTCATCTATAGCACTGACAGATGTTCACCTATATGAAACTTAAATGAACTTACTTTTCTCTTCTTTTTAACTATTTACATTCATTCTAAAATGAATTTTAGATATTACACTACTATTTCAGGCTTCATATTTTGCTTTACGAAGAGTACTGTTCAACCAATAGAAATCGCTTCACTTTATGCAACAATTACATATCCTTCTTCGATGAATTCTTGAAGACTTATACATTTTGCTGAAGGAAACAGCATTCGACATAAACGTTTTTTAAAGTAAATTAATTAGGATCCACTTCTAGTAGCTTTATGTAACGAGTTATACGGATAGAAAGCAGAGCACAAGACATCACTTGGTTCGATACCATCAAGGGTTAATGGGTCACTGAACTCTTCATGTGCTCCTCTTCATATGTTTAATTTTGGATCCTGAGCATTCAAATCGCGTGAAATGTGTTTGAGAAAACATTTTGCTAAAAATTTTAATCGTGTGCCATGAGGTTTTCGACTGGTATGAATGAAACAAAAGTGAAGAGTAGCTCGCTCCATCTCCGAAAAGTTCAAATTTGTGATTTTATTCCTCGTCAAAAAAAGAAACTGAAAAGAGTCCTTCAACATTCACTGTATTCTGACATGCTCTTTCACAAAAAAATAGTTGAATACATAGAATGGAGAACCAGGCACAATTATTGGAGGCGAAACGAGCTATTTTTGACCATTGTTTGATGAATATCTTCTGAAAGTCTCATGACACATTGCTGAAACGTTTAGCAAAACTTTTCGTTAGTCGTCTTTGGAAAATAGCTAATTTCATATTTTAATTCGTGTTCATATCGAGCTGATAGAAATGGTAAGTTGCATATAAAAAATCGAAAATGACTATTTAAGTTTTATATTTAAGTTCATATTGATAAGATATAAAGATGATACGTTACATAGAGCAAAATCGAAAATCAATATTTTCTTTTTTACTCTTAGGCTGACATCGATTTGATAGAAATGGTAAGTTAAATTTCAATAAAAAAACCTAATAATTTCTCCTTGTTTGTTGTAGGTTCCAATCCATATGATTGCAATCGTAAGTTCCAATTGAATAATTAAAAACTACTTATTTATTTCGTTTTATTCTAGATTCAAATAGATATGATGGTAATGGTAAGTTACATTTTACCAATTGAGAACACACAATATTTTTCTTTTCTTGTAGGTTCTGTTACATACAACAACTTGTGAAAATCCTCTAAGGGTTTTCGAGGATATGTTTTTCTTTAGATAGTTAAGGAATACGTATAGAATAAGGGTAAGATATAGATTAAGGGTTAGAATAAGCGAATAGATATAGATTGAGGATTAGAATAAGAGGCTAGATATAGATTAATAATTAGAATTGGGGAAATATATAGATTATGGGGATACGAACGGGTCTTACAGCGACTTTTTTCGGTCTAGATGGTTGTATTAGTATAGATATAGACCCAATGGTATTGCCTTAGGATGTCTACAAAATTTTGACTGCGAAATCATTTTTGAAGCAAAATAAAAATGGTTTCGTGCGAAATCATACTTTTACGAAACTAAAAAAGGTTTCGATTTCGCTGCAAAATTCAAAACCCTTTTTAAGTTTCGTATGGTACCTTTTTTTTTTTCAGTGCACAATTACTAAGTATTGGCAGCTTCATTTCAGCTTTCTAAGTTGGAGTTAGTCACTAGATCAACTTCTGTGAACTGAAACTAGTTACCAACTCCTCTCAAATGAGTTGGAGCTCCGTGACGAAGTCTTTTCGAACCAGCTATCCTATTACTTTTACTGGGTTATTGTAGAGACGCTGCGAAGGCTGAACTCTTTGTTATGACGCGACTTATTTGGATACGGATCTTGAATAAATCCGTTTATTCGTTACTATTTAAAAAGATCATCAACCAATACTTCGTTGGTTAATATTAACTGTTAACGAATTCTTTAATCTTTAGTGGTAAATTAAAATTTTTCTGTCAAACAAGTCTTGTATATCTGATATGTGTTGTTGTGTATATAGCCCATGTATGATGTTTATACAGACCAGATCTTATTAGATAGATAGATTTTCGTCACAGAGAACAACAGGCATATATAACAGATGTTAGGGAAAACATGGAATATACCAATGGATAACATAATACAGTTGAAAAAACTGCACGAGCCATTACATCAAAACGAGAGAAAAAATAATGAAAGAAAGCAAGAAAACACATTAGGGAAAATACCAGCCAGAATAGTAGAAAAGATATAGTTATAGGTAACAGTATGCATATGTACAGAAAGAAATAGAACGAACATATATGGATAATACTTACAAGACATTTGTTTTATGGCACCTGTTATGCGCTTCCCATCCCAAGGTTATTAAAATTGGGTGATTAAGTAATTAAATGTATAGCGTAAAGTACCATTGAATTCTGATATTTTCGTTATAAATAAGCTTTTTCGACAATGGAAATTTAATATAAAGGTTGAACAAAAGTTGTCGGGGCGAAAAAATCTAAATTTGCAATTCGTTTCTTGAACTCATGTGCTTGATTGTTTCACCAAAAGCAACGATTTTATTGGAGAACTGAGGAATTTTTATAAGGTTTGACCAAAGTTCACTGGAGATAGAAGTAACTTGACCATGAAATCATGAAAGATCATTGAAATTCAAAATTTGATCACACTTTTTTCTCGATAATTCCTATATTGTTAGATACAAGCTTATAAAACTTTGTAGGAAAATATGCTTTGAAAAACTTTTACGTCTTTGATTTATAAACCCAAGTGATAATACTAAGATAATCACATCTTGCAGGAAAATCGCCTAATTTGAAGAAACAACGATCGACTTTTTAATTCGGTATTAAGAGAGACCACCCATGAGACCGTCAAGATATTGAAGCACTCAACAATTTTTTTATTTTTTATTTTAGGTGCTCGTCTTACTCAGCGATATATGAAGCCTCTATATCCAAATTTTAAGAGCATTCTGCCCAGCTGGTCAAAAATTAGCTCGATTAGACTGTCGAGCACTAACGAGGATATGGACAAAATATCACCAAACATTTTCCTTATAAATTTCATTTTTTTAGAGTGAAAAACTAATGAAATTTTTCGTGTCATAATATACCAAATGATAGAGCATTGAAAACTGAACACAAATAGCTATTTACATATCCCATTCTAATGAATTAACCCATAGTTATTTGTTAAATACTGTCGAGGACTGACAATTTTTTCCTTTAAAATGTGTCCATTTTTTACAGTATACCGGTTGCCATCCAATCTTTTTACCAGACCCCCAACCTGATTTTGAGATATATTGTACAGTTTTTTCTTCTCTGCAAAATGATTAAAAAAACTTTCTGCTTGAGGTGAAAAATGGCTAATATTACTCTCAAATGTAATGTTTTTGATGGTTTTTCAATAGAAATCAGACATTTTTAGCAATTTTCATTACTATAACACAATCACATAGCAAAATGGATATGCTATTTGGAATCAGCGTTCGAAACTAGGAATGGCACTTTAACTTTAATAAAAAGCAGAGGTAAAATGAAAAATAAGTTTTATCTGTTTATGTTCAATTCTATATGGATTTTGACTAACTTTCAGCTTTAAAAATTACAGTATAAAGTGATACTTTAAACTTTAAACTTGAACACTTTAACATTAAGGTTAAAGTTACAGCCAAAATGCATATAGAATTGAACATGAAGAGCTAAAAATTATTTTTCATTTTAACTCTGCTTTTATTAAAGTTAAAGTTTTAAAGTATCATACTTTAACTTTAACTTTTAAAGTAAAGTTAAAGTACCACCTCTATTCAAAACTGCATGGAACCACATATAATTGAAAAGAATTTTTCTTCGTCAAAACTTCACCCCTAGCGGACCAGGGGGCAAAATTTTTAAAAAAGAGAGCTGTGGGGGACCACAGGTGAATTTTTGACGGAAAAGAGTTCTTTTCAGTTATATGTGGTCCCATGCAATTTTGAACGCTGATTCCGAATAGCATATACATGTTGCTATATAATTATGTTATGGTAATGAAAATTGCTAAAAATGTCTGATTTTTATTGAAAAACCATCAAAAACATTAAATTTGAGAGTAATTTTAGCCATTTTTCACCTCAAGCCGAAACTTTTTTCAAAACTGTTTTTTAACCATTTTGTAGAGAAGAAAAAACTGTACAATATTTTTGCCAAAATCAGCTTGGGGGTCTGGTAAAAAGATCGAATGGCAGCCGATATACTGTAAAAAAATGGACACATTTTTCGCCCGAAAATTGGTCGATCTTAGATAATATTTGGCAAACACTTACACATTAGTTCATGCAAATATAATATGTAAATAGGTTATTTTGTTCAGCGTTCGATGCTCTATCTTTTGGTATATTATACAAACAATTTCGTTAACTTTTTGTTATCTAAAAAAAATCAACTTTGTATGGACGATTTTTGATAATATTTTCCAATTATGTTCGTGAGTGCTCGAAAGACGAATCGGGCTAACTTTTCATCAGCTCAACCAAATATGGTAAAAAAATTTGGATTTAGAGGTTTTATATGATGCTGTACAAGATGAGGATATTAAATCAAGGAACTAAATTTTAACCAGTGCTTCGATATCAGACATGATACTCGATGCTCTCATGGAATCTCTCTTAATAACTATAGAGGATCCCAAAAGTTCGGCATGAAAGTAAATTCGTAAGATTCTACTATTTATCGTAAACAATTAACTAATTTTTTTTCAATGATAGTCTTCAGTATGAAATTTCATTTGCACCGACGAACTTCATCAAGACTGTTCAAAGTTATAATTTTCGACTGAAATACAAAAAAGCACTCCTTTTTCGATTTCAAAAAGAAGCATTTCCCAATATTTCGCTCTTAACACTTTAATTTATGACGTTTTTTGCGACATTTATATCAGCTACATTTTACGTTATCGTTTATATACATTTGTTGTGATATATAACTGCAAAAATAAGCCTAATGGTGTCAAGCTCGATGATCATGAAGTCGATAAGATCGCCTTAACTTTTGGAACGAAGACTGATGAATTGGAAGAAGTAAACCGAGTTCATGAGCTTTTGGATCATCGAACTTGGTATTATCAAGTTTATTTTGATAGTGATATGGCACAACCAATATATACAAACGATAGCGTAAAATGTAACTGATATAAGTGTCACAAAAAATGCGACAAATTAAAGTTTTAAAAGCGAAATATCTGGAACTGCTTCTTTTTGAAATCGAAAAAGAAGTGCTTTTTGTATTTCAGTCGAAAGTTATAATTTTGAACAGTATTTGTGAAGTTCGTCCATGCCAGTAAAAACTTCACAATGAAACGTATCGTCGAAAACATGTTAGTTGATTGTTTACGGTAACTAGTGGAATTCTACGAATTTCCTTTCACGCCAGACTTTTGGGGTATCCTGTAACAGAGTATTTTGTTTCTTGATAATTACGCAAAAATAACAATATAAACATTATCAATCTTTCTAAAGTATTGCATAACCGATTTTTTTCTCTGCATACAACGAATAACTCTCTTCATGCTATTACTATAGCTAGTAAACTTACCTGATTTTTTGTACTAGATATGAAAGTAAACTAAATATGTCTTTCGAACGAAAATCAAATGGGTCAAAAATATGAATAGAAATTTTTTTCAATGATTATCTCTAGTTGTAGAAAACTAAAGATTTAAAGCGAAAAATGGAAAAAATGCAATTTTCTGCCTTGGAATGTGCAAGTTTAGAAAGAAGGCTTTCCTCCCAACAAAAGCAAACATCTTATTGTTAATCAATGGAAATTGTTGTGGTAGACGGCATGTTTTCTAATACAATTCATTTTATGAAGGTTGCCTGTAGTTTCCAAAGGAAAAAACGTTTTGGAAACTGAGCTCAGTGGAACTACAGGCAACTGTCATAAAATGAATTGCATTAGAAAACATGCCGTCTACCCCAATAATCTCCATTGATTAACAATAAGATATTTGCTTTTGTTGGGAGAAAAGCTTTCTTTCTAAACTTGCACATTCCAAGGCAAAAAACTGCATTTTTTCCGTGTTTCGCTTTAAATCTTTAGTTTTCTACAGCTAAAAATAATTATTGAAAAAAATTCTATTCATATATTTTTGACCCACTTGATTTTCGTTCAAAAGACATATTTAGTTTACTTCCATATCTAGTACAAAAAAGTAGGTAAGTTTATTAGCTATAGTTACAGCATGAAGAGAGTTATTCGTTGCATGCAGAGAAAAAAAATCGGTTATGCTATACTTTAGAAAGACTGATAACGTTTATATTGTTATTTTTGCGTAATTATCAAGAAACAAAATACTCTTGCAGTTATTAATGCCCGATAAAAAAAAACTCAATCGTTGTTTCTAAAAATGAGGTGGTTTTCCTAGAAGATGTGATTATTTTAGTTTTTCACTTTTCTTTGTAAATAAAAGACGTAAAAGATTTTCAAACAACATTTTTCTACAAGATTTTATGATATGCATCTAGGAATATGGATGTCATCAAGAAAAAATTTTTTTCTAATTTTAAGCGCTCATTTGAAAGCGACGGCCACCGTTCAGAACCCCCTATGCATGAACCGGGTAGAAACGACAACCGATACGGAGGCCGAATGAGGGAGCAAAAACCTTCATAGAATTCGAGAGGGAGTGAGAACACACTAGCATCTACACGACTACAGAGCGGCTTCTGAAAGCTGCACAGCTTCCGAGGCCGCTACTGAAAGTGAGAGTTCTGGAAGACCAAAACGACCACTGAAGTCACCACCTGCACCAGGCTCCTATTCCGATCTCATCCGACGCTATGACTGCTCTGGAAGCCGAGAATACGTCATGGGCAGAATCTGGAACTGTTGAGACTGCAAGGATCTCATTGAAATGAAGATGCGGCTCAGGAAATTTACTGATCCCTGATGGAGTTCAAGAAGTGTCCTTAAAAGCCGCACCTTGCGGCAGGACCCCCAAAGAACATAAAATCGCTTGCCATGCTGCATTTGAGTTTCGGGAGAGCGCTAGAACCTCGACGAACCCAGATCATGATTAGAGCAACCCATGAGGCAGGTAGACATCCCAACCCTGCCACTTAAGCCACAACTGGGGAGAAGACTGCCAATCAAACAAAAACCGTTGCGGCACTGCATCTGAATCTCGACAGAGTCCACGGATCTCACTGGAACCAAGAGGAGGATTGAAATAGTCATTAAAGTCGGTTAGCATACTAATTGTACTGCAGAATCCTTTACAGCTTTGAAGATCGTTAAGGAAAGCAATAGTGGGTCATCGACAGTATCTCAAAACCTTAAGAGTGCTGGGACCTCATTGAAATCAAGAACACGAGTGAGAGCTTCACGAACTACTTGTGGTGTCCTAGCAGTGCTCCTGAAGCCAGAGCTAGTCATAGGACCTCCAAAGAAACTGAAATCAGTTGCGGTACTGCATTTAAATGCCCTGAGAGTGCTGGAACCTCGCTAAAACCGACAAGAGAATCGAAACAGTTACTGGAGCTGGTAGACATAGAAGTTCAGTTTCTGAACTTGTCGCTACCTTGAGCACTGCTGAAGAAGTCAATATTGGGTTATCGAAAATATCTGAAACCGCTAAAAATGCTAGAGTCTTGCTGAAAACAAGAACGGGAATAAGAGCTTTAGAAAACTCTCGTAGTGTTTAAGGACTGCCCATGAAGCCACAGCTGATGACAGAGTCACAAAAGGAACTGAAACTCATTGCGGTATTGCATTTGAATCTTTGGAGACTGATGGTTCTCAGTGAAGCCGAGACGATGATCGAAGCAGTCACTGAAGGTGGTAGACACAGAAGTTCTGTTTCTGAACTCGTCGCTGCTTTGAGGACTATTGAGAAAACTAGCACTGAATCGGCAACAATATATGTATCCACTCTGAGTGCTGGGAGCTCACTGAAATGAGAACGGCATGAAGAAGCTTTACTAGGCCGTAGTAATGTTCTGGAACTGCCTCAGAAGGCAGGATGGGTGATATGAACATCGTGAAAACTGAAATCAGTTTAGGTGCTGCATTTGAATCTCAGGAGATTGCCAGAAACTCCGTGAAGCCGAAATCAGAATCGGAGCAGTCACTGAATGTGGTAGATATATCAGTTCTGCTACTGAAGTGGTCACTGCCTCGAGAACCGTTGGGAAGCCTGTAATGGGCCGCGGACGTTACCTGAAGTCGCTCTGAGCGCTGGGTTCTCACAGAAATCAGCTGTTTTACTGAAGTCTTGTGATATGTTAAGACTACCCCTGAAGTCACAACTGGTGAGAAGACCCACATTCTAACTGAAACAGCGCAGGATATTGTATCACAGTATGGAGAGATTGCTGGAAGCTCACTAAAAAGCGAGAAGAGTTGCAGAGCAGTCACTGAAGTTGGTAGCCATACCAGTTGTGCTACTGAAGCGGTCGCTACTGAGAGATCTGCTTAGAAAACGGAGACTGCCTCAGAGACTTTATCTGAAAACGAGCGACGTCACTAAAACCGAGATTGAGATGGGAACAGTATGTGAAACTTTAGAGAGTTCTGGAACGTAAATGAAGGTGAGACGGGGATGAGAAGGACCGTTGAAGCTTACTCGGGCTTCAGGGCTGCCTCTGAAGCTACAACTGATGACGAAACCGCTGCGAAAAATAAAACTGACTGCTGGATTGCATCTGAAAATGGAGAAAATACTCTCAAGCTTTCGGAATTGAGGAGCGGGGCAAGACGAAAGTTGAATACTGAACTAGTACCATTACTTCGATTACCGTGCTGCAGCGCACTGCGCTCTGGTTTGAGACTAGAGGCCAAACTGAGACTGCTCTCTTGACTCGGATGTAAAATGAACAGCTTCAGGCATGTCTAGCAATTGCTTATGGCTTTGGTTAGTGGAAGATTATTCTTCTGTGCGACATACTATAGCTAGTGCGAAGCCAATATTCACTCAGCTGTTAGTTGCATGGTAAAAATACCAACCAAATTAGCTATTATACTCACTCACTTTCCAACGTTCGATTTATCCTTTATTGTTGTTACTTAAGCTGTTGGAAATTTGTACCACATACCAAACAAACCGTCGATTATATTTGAAGTAAACATGTATGTTATTGTTGAAATATCATGCCTCTATTGTTTTCTCATGATTTACACAGATGAATGCTCACAAGCAAAACGTATTTCACAATGTATATATAAAAGCAACATATTGCCTTACTCTCACATATACATCAGCATCGATCGATTACAACGTTCTTCTGACCGTGATTTGACAACATTTTATACAAATACAAGCAGCAAACGTATGTTGTTCGAAGTGTACGATTTTCTTGAGTAGTTTTTAGTGTTCAGTATCGAGCAAATTTTTCTGTCTTCATGTAGTACCACTAATTGTGTTTAATGTAAGTTTTGTATTACAATTATTATTTTGCTAACCGTGAAACTTCCCGAATTTCTTTTTGAAATGAATAGTAGATAGCAGGTACTGAAAAGTCATTCTCTTCACATAGTGTTTGTACCATGGATAGGCAGTTGGTCTATGAATGCCATTGTAGCACCACAATCGTTCGGTATTGTATTGTTTCATCATCCGAAAAGATTGGTGCTTGCTGAAAACTCGAGAGGCTGCTATGAGCAAAAATAAGTATTTTAGAAAATTTTTATTCAAGTGATTCTCTTTTTACATTGCATATTTTAATAGTATAGAAATGACTAATTTGTTATGAATTTTAAACTTATCTTCGACTTTTCAGTTATTAAGCATGTACGATTCGCATATGCCAGTTTTCAACTATTACGGAGTACATCTTCAAATAGAGATTACCAGCTATGTAGACAGATTACTGAGAACATCTGCAGAAGTCTCCATGGGTTTCTCAGGCAGTCATCCAGGGATCCTCAAAGAAATGTTCATGGAACTTCCATTGAATCATTAGCGATTCACCAGGAATTCTCAGTACATCATATGAGAATCTCACGGGAATTCCGAGGAGGTCTCTAGCGATAGTTCAGGGATTCTTCGAAGGATTCTGATGGAATCTTCGTGGAATCTCGAAGGATTTCCAGGAATGCCTCAGTGATTCTCGGGTGTTCTCCCCATGATCCTCATGAACTTTTAGAGAGAGCATTGCTCTTGAGGTGAATTATTTTCTAGGATTGTCCTACACATTTTTCGACCATGGAAAACCGCCGAGTAATTATTTTTCGTATGCCTTGGAAACTAACTGTTTCAGGGAACAATTTGATAATGTGATGGAAGGAACACGGATCGTTAGATTATAACAGAGAATATTTTCATTTAAATGCTGCTATTGGTCGCATTGTTCACAAAGATTCTTTGCTAATAGAGGTGTAAGCCATCCAGCTGCACCGCTGCCGCCACGGAATCGGAGATAGTTTTACGAATTTTTTAGCTGCCGCCGCCACGAACGAAAATTTTTGATAATAGTATGATGCGCCGCCGCCGGTGCAGATAAACATAAAGTATAGTAGGCGCCGTCGCCATGGAAAAGAGATTGAACCATTATAACAGCCGCCGCCGTTTGATCCTTCGGCTTACACCACTATTTGCTATTTACAACTAACTCTATATTCGCTAAGTCAATTATATGATAGTCGAAAGCCTCCTGGTAATGATGAAGGACAGCATTGGTGTGATTTGAATATGCCACTTTTATGTGATAGCAATTAGAGTTGCGGCGCGATAGAACTGCAATGGCTTCAAAGGAGTTATAACACCAGTATTCGCACCCCGCACTTAGAATCTCTTCCAGTAAGCATACTATATGTTGAAGAGACGTCATTATTGTTGCGTAAGCTCAAAGAGTTGTAAGACGCATTATGTTCAGGCAATACTTCCTCTGTTAAATGTCTCAATATAGTTGCTGTGTAAATGCCGTGCTTGCGATCAGGGATGGAATCGGTGCTGATGCCGATTTTAGATTGATCTGTCTGTCTGAATAGCAATATCCTAGGATCAGATCGATATAATTACGGTCTGACCGGTCTTTATAGATTAGACTAGTGTTAACAGGTTTCACTCGTTTTAACTCTACAGATCGATTCCATTTCTGACTGAGGTCCTTCTTCGACGTATGATAATGCGTGATTGAGTTGAAAAGATTCTAGAATAAAAGAAAAATACACTCCTTGCAGCAGTATCTCTAATATCATCCTTTGAAAGCGCCACCAATGAGACTTTCATAGTAGCATAATTGATGATCGGTCATAGATGGTGTGTTCGAATGAGTTCGTTTCCCTCAAGATGTACCAAATAATATGAACGTTTCCCTATATATGAAATTTTCCGTGAAGGAGATCATCGCTTAACATTTCGCAGCTCACAGTGTTTAGCAAGAACTCATCACTCACTTGTGTTCTGCTCCGTAAAATATGGTTCTCTTGTCGATCAACATCTATTAAGGATAGAATTCTCAATAGACGAATATTTTTCCAGGTTACGTAATGATAATTTCGATTACATGTTTGCGAAAAATTTAAGTAGCCCACTGTGCGCATTGACTGCTTGTATGATCCATCGACTTTTTGTTATATATCATTGTTAATTGCGCTTTTTTTATTGTAAATTGCTGGCAGTCATTGAAAAACGTTGGAATTACTAAATTTGCAGTTTTGGGCAAGTAGCCGCGGCATTCTGAAATACAATTGTTGCCCATCATTCTGAGCTGATATTTTAAGTACATACTAGTCTCAGTGTGTCTGGATCAGGAACATCATTCTGCCTTTAATCTGTAGATATTCGCTTTAGTTATCAGTTACACAGTATCATCACTTTGTGAAAGTTATATATCGGTCATTTTTCGGCACTTATTTCACGCAACCACTGATTTACAAAGCGAGTCACACAGCTTTCGCTAGTAAGGATTTGCTAAGAAATTTGTACGAAATAATAGATATCTGATCATTGAATTGAAAATTGCCATCAACTACTATATCATAAACCTTAATTTTCAGTTTGGTATCAATAGAACAAGCTAGACGTGATCAAGTCAGTTAAAAATTGTAGTAATATCTTCTCAAAGGTTAGAAAGCTTGTGATGAAACTATCAGAACTGTAGCTCAACGTAGAAATGTGACAGATCGATCGAAAAAGTTCATCGCAGAACACCATGCAAATTCATGGAACCTACAAGACTTGTTATATGTAGCTACAACTACAGCTTAAAAAGGCAAGAATAAAGCACTGGAACGCAAAACTGTAAACTAACATTTTCTTAGATGATATTTCATTTCCACCTGTTCAACAAACAATAAACAGTGCATGCTATATATATACAACTCTACTATACTAGTCATTTTACATTTAGTTATGAGGAAATACTCTGTTTGAGTCCGAACAGTCTAGATAATATAGAGAGATGTATAATCGATAAAGCATAAATCCTATAAGATTAGAAAAATATTTTTGGGACCAAAACCTTCGCACTAAGGAGAAGTACGTTGTGCTTAGACATATTATTTTTCGTTCGTGAAACAAGTAGAACTGAAGTGCCATCTAAGAAAATGTTAGTTTGCTGCTTTTCATTCCAATGATTTATTCTTGTCTTTTTAACCTGTAGCCGCAACCATATATAACAAGTTTCGTAGGGTTCAAAACTCGCTGAATAAAGTCATATTTAGATGGGCCTGCCACATCACTTAGTTGAGCTACAGTTCTAAAAATTTCCTTAGAAACTTTCAGGTCTATGAGGATGTATTCTAAAATTTTCAACTGAAGTAATAGAGACCAGTTTGAGCTATTGATACCAGACTCACAATCATGGGTTACTAGTACTTGTTAGAAAATTTGAATACGACAATCAAATCTTCGTTATTTCAAACTGAGTTCTTAGCAAGTGCTCACTGAAAATAGCTACGAGACTCGACTTCCGAATGAAAGATTGTGCGCTAATAAATGCCTAAAGATGACCGAGATATGACGTTCGCAAGATGATGCCAGTGTTTGCCTAATATCTCTAACGAATATCAGCAGATCAAAGACACGGCGATGCTCCCAATCGTTGTGCGCTGTGACTAGCACGTTTTCAAAAAAATCAGCTCAAAATTAAGGGTGGCATTTCCCTGTTAATTTAAATTTAAAATAAATTTATATTTTTCAAAATTTATTTTTGGGTTTAATAAAATTTTTTAAATGTAAATTGATAGCCTCAAGAAATAGTGAAGAAAATTTTCATACATAAATCAACGATGAATCTTTTACGTTTATGTCCGCTTTTAATTAGAAGCAATATGAATGATATATTGCAGAAACACTTAAGATTTTGACCACGTTATTTTTCTATAATGAATGAAATGAAAAAATGAACAAAATTTTCTCAATTTCCGATATTTAAAAAAATTCCTTCTTGAATCGAAACAAAACTTCGTTGAAACTAACTTAACTCTTGGTCATAAGACAAAGCATAGTCTCTAGTTTGTGCAAACAATTTGTGTTAGGAATTCTTCAATTTTTAGAACTATAGAAAACAGCCGAAATATTTTGAGGAAAACCGTTTAGAAATTCCAATGTTGTAATTTTAAAATAGTTTGATTCTGATTTTCCTACTTGTGATCTAATATCAACTGTTTTTAAAGCATTCTTGCAGAAAACACAAGAGAAGAAAGTCTTTGAAAAATTGTTTCGATTCTAGTGAGAAAAAATTGAAAAGACATTGACGAAATACTGGTACTACCTTTTACTTTGGACTGCCCGATATATATATATATATATGCATATATATCGGCTAACCAAAAGTTAGGTATCAGCAAAGAAAATATAGTCAAGTGAGTTTTTTCATCGCCCATGTTTGTTCAGTTCTCAAAAGAGGTTTCACTACGAAATGGTCCCGTGATAAAAAAGTCACAGCCTTGTCCTTGTGTATGTCAATTTTGTCAAAAGTCAAAACTCGATTTTTTTCTAGTCAATTCAACATTTACATCATACTTTGAATTATACATTTTAGAAATCAAGCTTTCTACTTTAATTTCAAAGTATCTGGCGATAGTGAATCGTCAATGCCGAAAGAAATGGTAACGGAAATATTATATGAAAAACCTACGGGTACAATCAAGAAGATGTAAGTTTGTCAAAGCTTGTTTCAGCAACATTACAACTAACATACTGAGTGGCTACTAATCACAAGGAAAGAGTTCCAAATGTAAACTCTCATTTCGACCGGTACTGTCATCATTAAATAGGTAGTTACCAGTTGTGTGAGGCTATAACTTTGATCAAATGGCGGGACCTTTGAAGTTGCGTAATGAACATTATTTTGATCACAACTGGATCTGTTCTAGAGCTTCTCTGAATAAAGTTGGACCTTCTGTTTTTATCTGAAATTTAGCAGGCGGACAGATCTCATCGTTATCAGATTTTACCACAAAACCCGGTTCGAACGAATAATTGCCGGGAAATATGGCTTTTTCAAGACACCAAATGCTTCCAATATTTTTTATAAAATATGACTTCTTAAGGAAGTTGATATCTTAAAATGGTAAGATACGTTTTGACGATAACATGAAGAACATTCTGGTAACGATAAGACCTAACCATATACCAAATTTTAGATCAAAAACAATTCATCCGCTTTTCTAAAATGTTGTAGAACATCTCGAGAAGCGAGCAAAATAAATAGTCATAGCTCAGTTTCAAAGGCACACAGATTCAATCCATGTTAGGGCACTACAATATTCGCTATGAACGATACAATGACTATAGTTGAAGACCTTGCTTTGTCAATTCAACGTTAACACTGCTTTCGCTTTCTATTGCTCAGACATAAATGATGCAAGTTTTGTATGTATTTATTTTAGGAAAATTTATACTAAATCGATCTTCTTGGCCATTGGAACGACTTTGTGGCTGATTTTGCTTGGCATTCTCGTCGCAATCATACTTCTATTGGTCTGTGCGCTTCTTAAAAACTTGAACAGAAACGTTGCGGTGGAATATAACATAGGTTTGTCAATTCTTTCTTTCAACTCAATAATAGATCACATTGTTTGCTGAGCCATTATTATGAAAAGTTCAACCATAGTATGAGAGAATAGAAACAGTAGAAAAATTCAGCTTTTCGCTAACATAAACGTATAGTGAAGTAATACTGATCAGAAAAGCACATCATGAATCTTTTATGAAGATATTGCATTTAAGACGGTTAAAATCATTAAGCTCGTTCAAATGGATTTTGATTGTTTCAAATCCAGTTATTCATTTTGTCATTCGAAAATAGTAAGTTATTAAGAAAAAGGTTATCTTTCATCCAAATTATGATAATTTTCATCTTTTGATAGTACTTAAGGCATAGAAAAGCTTGTTATTCAAGAAACTAAACATTATCGATCATACGATTTTTTCAGTTCTCTATCAAGTTTTCAAAACGGCTCCGCCGAAAATAACCCATATCATCAGTATTGTGTTTCGTTGCCTGTATAAAAAAGAATTATTTTTATCATCCGAAATTTCTTATGTCTGGCAATGACCATTTACGTAGTGTTTCAACGCCCAATAAATCCATGCGTTATAAAGGCTCCAAGTCAGTAATTACCTCTTTATTTGATATGTCTCTTTCATTCAGGATTGGATGAATGAAGATTCATTCGATAGCCATATTAGTTTTTTCGTGAATCCTAATGATATTTGATATACCTTAGAACTTTGGCTGTCTATGGGCAAGTTTTAACGTTCAATATATTTAACATAATTTTGTATGGATTATCTCGTATCATAATACAGATAGCTTAATCTATACCGTTTGAATTTTACAGAATTTACAAAAGTCGAAGCCTAATTATTTCTAGAGCAAAATATCACTGATCTGAACTTAAATCGGAAGAGATAAAGTCCTTTTTGAACTTCTTCCCTGAAAACACGAATAAATTTAGTTAATTTTGAATATATACGCTGTTTTTCAACCTTCTCGGAATCGAATAAAGTATCCAGTGATATTTCTTAATAGGGCAAAACAAATTAAGCAAAAAAAAAGAGCATAAAAGCCGTCTTCGCCTGTAAGTATAGTTGATGTTCACAAGTAAATAGAGTGAGAACCTTAAAGTTTTCTAAACCCTAGAAAGCAAACATCTGGTTGTAGAAATGACTTTTAGAGCATACGATCTAGAATGATAATGATAGAGATAGGATTGAAAGTATTTTACTTCTATTCAAAGTTATTTAACGTTCGTAAATAGTTTTTTTTATGTCCATTATGTTCGAGAGAATTTTTCAGGTACTGACTCAGTTTTTTACAAGAATACTCTAAGAAACGACTGCCAATTTTGATCATTCATTTCATATTGTAGAATCTGACGTAATGACACAAAGCTTCTTTTCACACTGGATGCCAAGCCAAACTCACAGTACGACAGTCATCAATACTGATGAGATTGCTCGAAAAGTAATAGTATTTCAATTAAATATCATGCATGTCTAAACTGATTAAATTGACCAAAATTCTAGTTAGAAGCTATTTATGGTATCAAATCAGGATCAATCTATATCAGTACTATTGTGATCAGTAATGGTAAACCAAAGGCTGATGGTCTTCGTCATCGTCAATTTCAGCGGAACAAACATGAAATGTAAGTCTGCATTTTGAGTAATCTTTTTTATGGTGTATCTTTTCTCAATACGTGTCTAACTTTGTTTCAGACCTAGGTGTGATCAGTTAGGACCTCATTGCTCAATTGTAGAAATGAAAGCTTATATAGTCTATCCGAAAAGCTGTGCTGCAGATAAGTCTTGCAAATACAATTTCGCTAATGTTATTCAAATTCGTATTGACGCATATATTTCAAGTATTTCACTGACATTCAAATTTGAGGACGGAAGCTCCAGTGAACTTGTGTTGATAAGATGCAAGAAAACTACTTATTCGTCATTTAATTCAATGTTACGGTCAGTGCGCAGTGCTCGAAGCAGTAAACTATCAAGTAAGCAGTTTTATGCTCCATAGATTTTTATATGTGTTAGCACTAATATTATCGCTGTTCATTTTTGAGAATCTAAATTAGTAGTAAAAGTCAAAAGACTCGAGTGCTGTACAATTGTGTTCTGGGAAAATATTTAAATCTATAATTTTATCGACAAGTCAAGTCTAATATTTAAAGAATATTGAATGCTTCAACTTCTGCGAATTTCGTAAATCAAGAAATTGAAATGTGCATATGTTTTTAGTCTAGAAGTATCTTGATAATATATTGTGTGTCATTTTAAGTCCATTTATGAAATATGATGAAATGCCATTCTTGAGTTGCTAACACTTTGATGAATCTGAGTCACCATGGGTCGTGATCAAACTGATATTTTAGTAAACCCCTCTTTTTGCATCGCATTTAAAATGGAAATAAAAATGTGCACTGAGTAAAACATGGTTATTCATCAATTGAGCAGTCAGTTTTTGTTTTTGAGAACTTTTTCACTAATGAATTCTTCGCATGATAAATTGCCAATTATGACTTGAACAACATCTATGCATTAATTGGCAAAGCAACGTATTTCCTTTCCACTCTACTCAATTTGCATTATATCATTAAATATTGAGCACAAAAATTGTTTTATTTTTTTGTATCGATTAGAACATTTCAAGCGACATTGAGTCACAACAATCTATCCATAAATTGCTATGAAAGTCACTAATTTCTATACCGGAATAGAAGTCAGCAGGGCTTCGCGCTTACTATTATCGTTATCGTTACCACTCTAAGCAGCTAGATTACATCGATTCGGCCAATATACCAGCATAAGTCATTTTTTGTTTTTCTTACCTTCTAATAGTCGAATCAACCGCTTGAACAGTCGTGTCTGTGGGTTGCAATCACTGCCGTAATGATGCAACAGTCCTTTTATAGTCCTTTTCACCTTTTGTCGTGATAAGGCCTTTGTGTCTGAGTATCTCTCGGTGAACAGAAAGCTTCATAGGATTGAAATTCTGCATAAACTTTCCATATCCATTAACCGTTCGTCTGATATAGAAGTAATTCATTAATTGTGTATTTAATCTACTTCCTATACCGTATTTGCTTTGTTATCTTTTATACTTGTGCAAGATACATCCTATAATCAGTAGAGGAAATATACATAAATCAATGATAAAGTACAATACTAAATACTTAATCAATTTAGTTTTGATAACATAAGTTGATATGAATGTAAATTGACAAAATCTGATGAGGATACTATGATGAATTTCAGTTAAATAAAAGAGTCCGAGAGCAGGTTTCCTTACAGAAACGATCTTAAAAATCAGTAAGAAATATTTGATTTGAAAAGAAAGCATTTTTATGCGCAATTTTTGTAAAGAGAATGAAAAACTGAAAAAATGCCTGCCAACTACTAGGGAATTCTCTATCGGATAGGCCATTTACTTTTGCCTACTAGAATTCAATTGTATGGTGCTCGCTTGAAAGATGCCGAAAAAAAATTAATTTTTAATATGCCAAAAACATTCTTTGATGGTTGATTTGTCACTTTGTTCGTGTGAAGTTAAATCTGAATAATGAAAGTAACCTATGAAATTCAAAATATTTACTCGAGATAAGCAAAGCGAGACTGTGGATCTATCTAAACAGCAACATGTCTTCATTAGATAGAGATTTGAACCTATCTGTTGTCGTTCTAGTGATCTCTAATGTTTTATGAATGACTCATGGTTTTACATTTAAGAATAGTAAACATGCATTAAGCCTAGTCAAAGCAACATAATTCGGGAAGTGAGCTTCCTGTCTTAATTTTGATCTTTCCTGAAGAAACCTTGCAAGGATCAGTCAGAATCCTGCTAAGTTATTATCAAAATTTTGTTTAAAACTTTTTATTTCTACAACTCTAGTATAAAATTTGAATTGTATGGAACTTACTTAAGAGAATTTAAAAATAATCCCATATACATATATCAAATCCACAAAATAGATATTCCGTCCTTTTGGTGGAATATCATGTTCTTTTATACATTTAGTGACTCAAGACGAGACAAGTCTTTCTAGCTGAAATTTTTAGCAGATTTTAATAACTTTAAGAGTTGTCTGTGGGCAAAACTTCAACCCAAAATTCATTTGTTTATTTTTTCTAATAAATGTGTCGAACGTTAAAAATTCAGCGTAACGGCCGTAAATCCAAAAAGGCAGCGCGTGTGAAAGGATCCTTCTAGGGTACTTCTAGTCTCAACAAACTCTACCTAAAGATTGGGATCTCATCTTAAAAGCAAGATATCACTTCGACCCATCCCTTCATTACTCTACTTTCATCACTTTATTGCCTCTATTAGCTCTTCTATCAGTGCAGAGTAAGTTCTATAAATAGTTCGTAGGTACTACAAAATAAATCTATGACATATTACAATGCTCAATAAGTAATTGATTGTGCATCGGTCACATAACTTGATCTCTGTCTGACTAAACAAACAAAAGTGAAGTATACCATGATGAATTTTCACTCAAAGAAATAGTTTGATGCATGTTTTCACATGAATATAATCTTTAACAAAGTAAAAATGGTTTGATTTGTGAAAAAAGCATCAATATTTATTGTCAATTTTGAGGACATAATAGAATATTCTGTTCCTGCTCCATCAGGTTTTCAATCCAGCGAATTTATTTATAAATAGCGTATAGTAAATTTGAACTGTACTAAAAGAGAACCATAGTTCTCATGGATCAGCTCTCACTCGCAGGTAATCTTTCATCCTAAGTGTCATTAGTCAAGTGAAACAAATCGTATTCAAAGATGAATTTGAGAGCACTATGTTTATTAAATAGCACAAAGAAATTATTCGGTTACTAATTATGTGCTATTTCTTTCCCAAAACAACACTACAACATGTGCTCTCATGTGGAAAAATTAATTCACGACAACAAAAATGAGATAAAGGGAAGGAAAGTTTCCCATATCGCATGCTACATTCCTCCTGTAAGAAATTATCATCTCAGATGCTATCCCAATCTTCCCTGAGTAACATCAGGAAAAAAACGATCAAAAGCTTCATTTCCTATAGAAAGTCAAATAAATACATCACAACATAATTCCAAGACTGAGCATTCGACAGACTGTAAAATGAATTCGCAAAGATTATTTGATTCATCCACATCTACTTCCCAATGTGAAGTTTACCAACGAAAATGCTACTATAAAGCAGGCATTTACTCTAATAACTTAAAGCAATCAGCATAGAACCTCCGAACCAAGAAATCAGTTGGCTCCGAAAACCAAGAATTCCTAAGATCACTAATGTGTCAAAGTGTTGAAGAAGAGAGCCCAATCGCATCAAACGATAACCGAAGCCTACAAAATAATTTACTGCTTTACAATCAATGACACAAACAAAGTGATTAAAAAATAATATGCTAACAAAACTTTCATCCACAAAAATCATTACATTGTCTAAATGAGGAACCATATAATTCCGGCTAGCACTCACTACACACAAATGAGATATCTCCAAAAATTATGACACGAACATTCATCATATCGTAGTTACCAGCTATCCCCACCCGCCCCTCCAACTTCAACCACATAATTCCACCAATTACTATATCATATAGCCCGCGACTAACCAACCTTTATAATTTGCAGCTTCGGCATGCACCGACAAAAAGAAAAATGAAGATGAAACCGATGTCGACTGTGGCGGTTCATGTACCGCTTCCGGAAAAAAGTGTGATGACGGCAAGATGTGCAAAGTACCATCAGATTGCAAAAGCAACCTCTGCTTCAACAGCCGATGTGCACGTACGTATTTTCTTCTACGAAAACAAAAGAAAACTTCACTTCTTTCCATAGTATCCGCATGTAACAATTATGCAAAAGACCATGACGAGACCGACGTCGACTGTGGAGGCCCATGTGCAGCTTGTGGGAAGCAGTGTAGCGATGCCAAGGTGTGTAAAGTATCATCAGATTGCAAAAGCAACCTCTGCTTCAACAACCGATGTGCACGTAGGTATCTTTATCGTCTCAAAACATTGAATACTCCACTTTCTTCTATAGCTTCAACCTGTAATAATTATGCGAAAGATCGGGATGAGACCGATCTCGACTGTGGAGGCTCATGTGCGGCTTATGGGAAGAAGTGCAGTGATGCCAAGGTGTGTAAAGTATCATCAGACTGCAACAGCAACGTCTGCTTCAAAAAACGATGTGCACGTAGGTATCTTTATCGTCTCACAACATTGAATCCTCCACTTCCTACTATAGCTTCAACCTGTAATAATTATGTGAAAGACCGAGATGAGACCGATGTCGACTGTGGGGGTTCATGTGTATCTTGTGGAAAGACGTGTGATGACGGCAAGAAGTGCAACGTTCCATCAGATTGCAAGAGCAATATCTGCTTCAACAACCGATGCGTTCGTAAGTATCCGGTTATATCGAAAAATCGAACACTTGTCCTGTTTCTATAGCTTCGACGTGTAATAATCATATGCAAGACCAAGATGAGACCGATGTCGATTGTGGAGGTTCATGTGTATCCTGTGGAAAGACGTGTGATGACGGCAAGAAGTGCAACGTTGCATCAGATTGCAAGAGCAATATCTGCTTAAACTGCCGTTGCGCCCGTAGGTATTTTTTTTGTATCGAAAAGTTGAACACTTGTCTTGTGTTATAGCTTCAACCTGTGACAATCATAGGAAAGATGGAGATGAGACGGATGTCGACTGTGGAGGGTCATGTGCTAGTTCTGGAAAGAAATGTGACGATGGCAAGGTGTGTAAGGTACCCTCGGATTGCAAAAGTAACGCATGCTTCGACTGCCGATGTGTTGGTAAGTATCGTAGTCGATCTAGAATTCAATATATGTCTTGTTTTCATGTCTTGGACATGTGGGGGTTGTGTTAAGAGCTCGCAATGCCATCGGATGAATTGCTGAAGAGTGAGGCCTTGAGACTGTGACTCTTGTAAATTTATGATAGATTTGTCGGAGGAAGTTGGTATATTTTATATGGGAAGGGGTGAAATATCGTAAATAGGCCGTATGTATAAAAGTTTTTATGACTAATATGGGCGTTTTTGTATTTTTTCATGTTGAAAACGTTTGAACAGAATATTAGGATTTTGGTACTTGATTTGATTCATTTCCCATGATTGTAGCGGCAATACGCCTTGTTGTTGCAAATTTGTCTTGAATAAGTGATTGTTCTTCTTGTCGCGAAAATATATGCGATACATACTGCAGAGGGGGAGTGGCGTTTTATTCCGAGTTTCATCAGTTGAGTCAGTACATTTGCATCCTATATAAGTTCATTTTATCGTCCAATAATTTTCTCAGCACAGTATCATTTGTGGGAGGGAACTTTGTGATATAGTGCTGAATTAGGATGAACTTTATATTAACCCTGTTTATATGCTTGTATATCAATCTTGTTTTAACTATCGAAAGTGAATGAGATCACTTGTGTAGTGACTGACACCTACAGTGCGGTATTTTTGCTGCGTAAAATGCGAAAGCCCATAATATTGATTCTAGTTGTAATCTACAATAGAAATTTCAGATTCATAGAGTGTTTTGGAACACTTTGAAAAGTTGTGTAACGATGTAGCTACTGTTAACCCGTGATGGACCTTTGATTTTGGTAGGAAAACGTGCGCAATAATGGTTGATCTCCATAAGCATTTGTTGGAAAATTGTAGCCGTTTGTTGTTAAACGTTTACCCTCCTCTCGCGTTGTTATGAACGCGCACTCGATGATTCTTGGCTTTTCGCATCTCATCCACAATTGCTAGGGGTTCATGGATGAGAAGGAGACACAAGTCTCGATTTAGGCGGATACTCACTACTTTCTTGGAAAGTGTAATTGAGTTCCACGAAATCGAGGCAAGCAGATAATGACTGCTGAATCTTTGTGCGTAACAAGCCGAAAGAGAAGAAACCGAAAACACTAAGTGGAATTATCGGATCGTAAGAGGTTTGTCTGCTCAGGCAGTGAATGCATTTGTAAATGCCCTGTTGTGACACAAACATTCAACATTCTTGTTGTGTTTACAGCTCCGATATGCCGAGATAGATGATGATGTGGGTATCGGTGTTGGTTGAAGATGCGAGTGAATGAGTATTTTTCCACTACACTACACATTCGCATCCATATAAACGTGCACAGTTTAAAGAATCTTGTGCTGTGTTTTGTCTTGCTGGTACCAACACCGTAACAGCAGCCGCTACTAGTAAATGTGCGTTATGACACGAAGATTCTTTCGAAATTTTATCATATGAAAATTATTTTATGATGATTCTCTTGCTAGTTTAAATGAGAACGAATTGTTCTGCAATATGCTAGAGTTTGATTAATATTGATATTAGGCACAACAACAACAAAACCAAGAACGACAACAACAACAAAACCAAGAACGACAACAACAACAGAAACAACAACAGAAACAACAACAACAACAACAACGACAACAACAACAACGACAACAACAACAACAGAAACAACAACAACAACAACAGAAACAACAACAGAAACACCCCCCTCAACAACAACAACGACAACAACAACAACGACAACAACAACAACAGAAACAACAACAACAACAACAACAACAGAAACAACAACAACAACGACAACAACAGAAACAACAACAACAACAACAACAACAGAAACAACAACAACAACAACAACAGAAACAACAACAACAACAACAGAAACAACAACAACAACAACAACAACAACAACGACAACAACAACAACGACAACAACAACAACAGAAACAACAACAACAACAACAGAAACAACAACAACAACAACAACAACGACAACAACAACAACGACAACAACAACAACAGAAACAACAACAACAACAACAGAAACAACAACAACAACAACAGCAACAACAACAACAACAACAGAAA